>MU703935.1:228007-245455 GCA_026770625.1 Nicotiana glauca
TATATATATGGAGTTTTAGTTGATCCAATATCCATATAAATATATAAAGCATTGATTAATTGGTGACAATCAGACATCTTAATAGAAGGATTTAAAACAACACCAATTAAGTAAATCGGAGGAATTGAAAATAAATATTTTTTGAATTTTGCTTGTATTTTTTCAACAACATCCATATATTTTTCTTTTTTCTTAAATTCAAAGAGTAGAAAAGAAATTTCAAATATATGTACTGATTAAGTCGTAGTAACAGTACTGTAATATGCGCTAGAAAACTCAACAGTAGCTGTATAAAATTTTAACAACATCATTAATGGCTCCCAAGTAGTAGTTGTTAACATACGGTTTGGATCAGTACAGTGCGCATTAGCAACTCCAGTTATTGGATACCTTTAAATAAAGGATTATAGATCCTTTGAATATACATAATAAGATATGACGAAGAAGCAATAGAAAAAGGTAGACAACCCAAAACAATCATTTTTGTTAACTCCTCACGTTCCTTCATTTTATCATATTTCATAAGTCCTCAGTAGTAGGGCTTAAAGTTGCTTGATTTTCATCTAAATCAGAGCCTCATTCTATAGGATTCTCAATTCTCATATGTCTACCCAGTCCCCACTAATTGTCCTTCCATCTTATGTTTAAAATCATCATTACAAAGTATGCATTTAACTCTATCAGTACCTACTATTTCGTAAAAAAAAAAAACTCTAAATCTTACTTCTTTTTCTCCGATTAGTAGTCGGGCGACGTGTGGTCTGCTACTAGCACCACGACCACCATACCTGATACCAACTCCAACACTAGTGTAAGTTGTGTCTCATCTTCATTTTCTAATTCATTATCTTCTATACCAAAATCTTTTTGTAATTGTTCATAATCTATACTATTATTAGGTAATGTTTCAGAAACATGTATAAAGTCATTTAAATTACTACCAGATATTGAAGTAGTACCTCTTTTTTTTATTTTCCCGATTAGTAACCTTGTTACAAACTCCTTTTGTACATTAAACATAGTGTGGAAATTTAACTCCTAGCAAAAGATAAATATGCAAATAAAATATTAAAAGAGAAAGAGTTGGAGGAAGTGCACCGAATTTGGCAGTAAATTGAACACTTGATGATTTTGCAACTCCAATGTTACCACGAAGAAACGTCAATTGTACAAACTTTGAAGTTCAATTGTTCAAACTTCAAATAATAAATACAATACGATAAATGAAATTTCAAAAAAAATGAGAGCCAAATAGTTGATTGCACTTTATGTGAAGAATGAGAGAATGATAATTGAGAACATGAGTTTGAGAAACGAGAGATGAGTGAAAAAATGAAGAAGAGGGAGGTGGGGTGTATTTATAGTTTTTCAAATGGCTAAATTAGTAATTACAAAAAGTGATATTTTTTTGAAAAAAATTGCCTAAAAAGGGCTATTTGTGCAATCCAGCCGTTGGACAACGGCCAAAAGCGAGCTGACCATTGCCAACGGTCTAAAACGTGTAAAAAAGAAATTCAGAAATCTAGCCGTCAAACTGGTCCGGGCCGGTTAACCGGTTCTACAGAAATTTTGGTTGATCGGGTCTAACCGGTCCGGTTAATCGAATCTATGAAGGTGAATGGACCAACCCCCTACCCCCTAACCCAGTTCACCCGGCCCCCTAAGTACCGGTCCGGATTTTAACCGATATGGGTCGGTCCGAAAACGTGCCAACCTGACACGTTTGACACCCTTATTTAAGATTTAAAAAGTACTCCACCTAACCTTAAGGTTGCGGGTTCAAGTCACTAGGGGAGCAAAAGTGAAGGGAACTAGACAAATTAAAGGTTAAACATAATTATTAATTCAATTGACAAAACATAAAAATTCAGTTATAGTAAGAGAACTCTCATATAAAAGTATCTCATACTAGGATTAGGATTCTAGATGAAAATTTTAAAATTTAAATTGTAGTTAAACATAATTTTATTTGGATAGAGGGAGGTGAATGTAATTTAATTAGTGAAACTAAACCTACCAAAGGGGCCAAACTCACATATAAATATGCACTTTCTTACTAGGGTTAGGGTTATAGGGAGTAAAGTGCTCAATTAACCTCCAGCCGCCGTCAAACGGCGTTGTCGCCGGCGGCGGCGACATTGCCAAGAACGTGTTTTGGATCAGATCTGAATTATCTCAAGCTGCTTAACAAACGGTACAGGTTTTTTGTCATTTATTAGTTTATAAAGCTTCAATATTTGTATTTGTTTTACTTGCTAATGAGTAATGTCTTAAATTTGTAATCCCACCGTCCTAATTTGTGTGATACTGTTTGATTAGATGCGGAGTTTAAGAAATAAAACTTTTGAAACTTGTGATTTAAAATAAACCATATATGTGGCGGTAGAAGTTTAAAGTAAAATTGTTTCTCCAGAAATGTTTGATAGATTAAGTGAAAGAGTATAACATAAATTGAGGCGAGAGAATATAATTTCTCAGTTACTATTTGTTAAGGAGCTTTTTTGAGCTTGATCAAATAAGAAATACGGGGGTAGGAGTTTTTTTTTAAATTATTTAGGATAGATTTTAGAACGATCTCAAATGCTAATAATTACAACAACAACAACAAAAAATCTCAGAGGTGGGGGCATGGTAATGTGTACGCTGACCTTATTTCTACCTTTAGGTGGGGTTGTTGTTTCCGTTAGACTCTCGGCTCAAGAACAAAAGCTAATAATTAGATTCTAAATTTAATATTTGTTTATATAAATAAAATTTTTAACATTGTTTGAACAAAAACTACTAGGCTCGGCCGAATCCATCTTCGTGAAGATCCTGGCTCCGCCACTGACTATAGCATAACCATTTTATGTTTGATACCGTATCATTTTAGACCTCTGAGTAGTTCTATGTTGCATGATCTCGTTGGAGATGTAATCTTTATAATGAAGATCAATTAAATCTGCTAAAATTTTTATCTTTGAGGGGCATGAGTTATGATAATAAACATTTTTTTTTCTGTTTAGCTTCAACCACTTATGCTGGCCTATGTCTGATTCTTAATATTTCTATGTTCTTTATTTTTGCACCAAAACATGCATGCTAATTCTGTTGGAGTATTCTTTCATTTCACTAGTAACTCCAAAAATTATAAGATTAATCAGTATTTTCCACTATATTCAGGCTCCCACTTTAACTGCTTGCTGTAATGTTTATTTTACTTACAAATTACAATGTACTTATCTTAAAAAAGTGTTTTGCTTTATATATATCAAGCAAGCCTTGTTAAGATAAATGATCAAACAGTATTTTGAGATTGAAGTTTTTAATAGTTCTCGTGCCACTATTTCTGGTGTTACTGATTATAGCTTTGATGCTATAAAATTGTATTGTATACTTGGCTTTGGTAGGAAATGAGTCGACTAAACTTGGAATCATTATTATGTAGTAGATAAGTTCAACTATTCAACCATCACGCTACGTTCTCCAAGCTTTTTGTTTGCCCGTTGGTGTATATGTTTAAATATTTATATTTATAATAATTAGAAAAGCTATCTGAATTGGTATTTGACAAAATTGTCAATGATGTTTGTATGCAGGAGTTTCCTTGTCTATTACTTGCATACACACCAAAACTAGATAGGGGAAGAAGATGCTAAAGGAATTCTTGACTTGCAAGACCAAGTAGAAATCATTTGCTCGTTTGAAGGAATTGGTGCTATACCTTGCCTAACAACTCTGGTCTGCAAAGTTGCTACGACAAACTAAAGAGCTTGTTGTCTTATACCAGATTGTGCTGACAGTGAGACGTGTTTCAGTTATTTGTATGACCAAAGCAGAAGCTACTTGTCGTATCTCACAACAACCAGTCTCCGAAAATTGATGAAATAGTGGTTTGGAAGGTGAGGTAGAAAAAGCTTATGAAGCCATTTAGCTGAATGTTCAAATCAATCGGTGACCACTTGGACTTGGCAAGACAACTCTAACCAAGAACATGTATAAATTGCAAGTACATGACTATTCACGTTGTTGTTTGAGCATGGTATAAGTTTCCCAAGTACATAAGATGAGAAATTCGTCAATTGAAAATTTCATTTAAGGAAATGACTTAACTTTTGACAAATTTCTTTTCTTACATACTTGTGAAATGCAACAGTATGCTCAAATGTTAAAAGTGGAAAATTTGTATTTGTAATTATATATTTTTTTGGCTAGAGTTGTCTTGCCAAGTCAAGTATCCAATTGATTTGAACCTTTGGGTCAATGGCTTCATGATCTTCTTATGCCTCAGCTTCATAACCTACCACTATATCATCTATTCTCGGAGAGTGTGCTCTTACTAGGCAATCCATACCATTTTTCCTTAGATGCTAAATGTTGACATTGATATGGTTGTTTGTTGTTGATATTTGATGATTTGCACTTGAAGTTTGTATGGAAATTGTTGGCACTATTGTAGGATTTGGTGAAAGAATATTTGGATTTAAGTAGCATGGCGTAACTGTATTTTTTTCAGTTTCATCGCTATCACAGCTTCAAACTGACATGAAAAGAAGCCAACTTATGAGAACAAGGGTGTGTCATTCTAAGGATAAAGGTTTAAACTACAATATTGATTGCTAGTACAAACAATAAAGCCAGAGTAATACTTTTTCAATTGGAAAAGTGAACGCAAAAGTATTTGTGAATTTACAAGTGCGAGAATAAGTTTATCAATTCTTTGTCTCCACACCAGGCAAAAGGACACATTACCATTTGCGAATTTACCAAAACTTTTACTTGTAAACTTCCATTCATTCCATCTTAAAAGTTACTCTCCAATATTTTTTGCATTGCGAGTTGAATTCAAAAGAAGGGAATGGATATTAATAGAGATAAAATATTGATACTATTTCACTAGTATATACAAGGAAGAAATTATCTGCGCGATAATGGCAATTGGAGAACACCCAGAGAATAGGGATTAAGAAACTAATCTGGATACTCCTATAATCTACAATCATAAGTTAAATAGGTCTACCAAATAAGTAAATCTTCATGGGTGCAAAAATATATAGACAGCCATTTTCATATAGTTAGAGGTGCATGAGCGCCAAAACTAGCAAAACAAATTTCTTAACTTGCATTCCTCAGACGGGCAGAACCCCGAGTCACCCTCGTACTTTGAGATGATCCAGGCTTGAGAGTATCAGAATCGGTCCCTCCACAGGTCCTCCGCCTCTTTCTCATTAAGGGTTCACCAGGCTGCTGACTTTCAGGAGGAGCAGATGCATCCTCTTCTTCGTCTACAACTTCTGCTTTTGTAATGTTATAATGCCATTCTGTCCCACACCCTGGACAAACTTTTTCAGCCTGAAAATAATGGACTCAACGATTGTTTAGTTCATCAAGCTTGCTTTCATAGATGAGACTATTTTTTTTTATAACCAAGAAATCCTCGAGGGCCAGATGGCACTGTTTGGAACTAAGTGGATAATGGGCCCTCTCCTACACTTAAATAAAGATTTTTGGTCCATCGTAAGGTTCGATCTTGTAACGTGCGCCTAACCCACACATCACACGTTCCACTACCAAAAGCCTTGAGGGGAAATAGACATTTTTTGTCTTTACCTACTATAGAAGTTTTTCCAAGGGGAATAATAGGAAAGAAGAATACCTTGCGTTGGGAGAACTTCATTTGCAGGCAGTACAGATGGATGCGAACATTACAGCCTTCATTTAGGCAAAGCTCAGCCTGGTCAAATAATCATATCGCCATGAGTTGGATGATCTAGCAGCCATATAGTTATCATAGACACATAGGCATCTCTCTTAGGGAATGGATGTTTGTAGTGACATTATCAAACCAAATTGCCGTAAGGGGAGATGAATTGAGTTTTCAGCTAAAATGGCAGTAAAAGTGCTCCAATTTGAAAGGAGAAAGTTCAACAGAGATCAAACGAAGAAATTAAGAGAGGAGCAAACCTTCACTGCAGCTTCATTGCAAACTTCACATGGAGGAACCTCGTTACTGCGAAACCAACTTCTAAGATCAAGAAAGGAACGCACTCCTAGTCCTATCTTACCATCTGTTAGAGAAAGCCACTGATCCTTCACAAGTTCCTCAAGGGTCTTTTCCTTTTGAGACATCGAGAAATTCCTAAACGCTGCAGGAATTTGCACTGAACCTCCCTGAGACTGGGAATCTGTTCCAGCCAGGAACTGTTGATCAAATAAATTTCCAGCAAAGAAATTAGTGGTACAGCAAAGATACAAATCAGAGCTATGTAAAGTACAAAGAGCTCTCATCTAATAGCAACGATATTTACTAAGTTTATACGAGAATATTTTTTAATTCAGAAGTCACAACCATATCCTGCCGTCCTGCCATTTTTAGTTGACATTCTACGAAAAGGCACTTCATATGTGTTACATCCTAGTCAATGAACAAGCATAAAAGCCTTGGTCCCGATGAGACATGGGTTTAAGTCCCATTGTCACGAGCTTAACTCCAGTAAGCTACGTGCGGACAGCTAGACGGCTTTTACGTTGCTTCTAGCCTCAGTCCTTACGAAATAGCTAGTACAAACTCGTGCTAAAGCTAAGGCAAACACACACGACTAAATGCTGGACAAACAATGAAGTGAAAGGCACACAAGAGTTGGGAGGCCAAGGCCAATCTTCTGATTTACTTGATATACAAAAGAAAGTACAAGCTAAGTATATGAAATCTTCAAATGATGCCTCACTTGGTCAGCATATATAAGGGCATAATAGGAACAAGGCATAGAGCCAAAGTCCCTATATTCCCAACTTAACACAGCACTTTAGGACATGCAACACAGCATGTCTGGATTGTTGTTGCCTCATGCAACGTCCCTGCCTGATGCTCCCACTTTACGCACTGCCAGCACACGTCGCCTACGCGACTGACACTCGTCCTGCGGCAGTGTAGCACGCAGTACGCCTGGATGAGCTTAACTCCAGTAAGCTACGTGTGGACAACTAGACAGCTTTTACGCTGCTTCTAGCCTCAGTCCTAACGAAATAGCTAGCACTGAATCGTGCCCAAGCTAAGGCAAAAACACATAAATAAATGCTGGATAAATAATGAAGTGAAAGGCACACAAGAGTTTGGAGGCCAAGGCCAATTTTCTGATTTACTTGATATACAAAGGGAAATACAAGCTAAGTATATGAGATCTGCTTTCTAACAAAGCGTAAGTATCCTATTTATACACAGAAACGTCCAGCTTATGGCACAACTTAGTGCTGGCATATGTGGACTTCATGATGGTGTTTGCAGATTTTCTGCTAGTGGGCTATCCACTACTTCCAGTGGCCCATGCACTGACTTTAGTGGCCCGTGCAATAATTCCTGCTGGCCCAGATTTGCTCCCATGATTGTGACTGCCATGATAGTGTTGGTGGGACCTTGTCTCCCATGTTCAATGATTCCCTGGCCTTTGGGCAGCCAGGTTTGACTCGGCTCGGGCTCCTTTAGCGGCAAATTCAGTCATGGGAATGGCTGGTCGGCACACAATCCACCACTTGAAATGACGACGATCGCGGCGCCACAATATTTCAAGTAGTCATGGACTTGGTCCTTGAACTGCCATAAGTCCTCGTACTTTTCCCATGACGCCTCCTCTGCTGATTGTCCCTTCCAATGGACGAGAAATTGGGCACTTGAATTGCCCCAACCTTTGTCTCGGACTAATTGATGATCGATGATGCCTTCTATTTTCTTGTCAGTGGCAGAAGATGAAATGAAAATTTGGGCACGGCTGGACTGCCCTTGTTCTGCATCATCCTTGTCTTCATAGTATGGCTTGAGTTGGCTAGCATGGAAGACAGGATGGATCTTCAAGTGATGAGGCATGTCCAGCTTAAAGGAAATCTTGCCAACCTTAGCAGTGATGCCAAGCTGAACGGTCAGCGCGTGCGCATTTTGGTGGATACCGGTGCGACACACAATTTTGTGACCAAAGAGAAGGCTCAATCACTTGGCCTTTCATTTAGGCCCAACAAATCTGTGCTGAAAACAGTCAACTCCAAACCCACCAACATATTTGGAGTTGCTCAAAATGTACCACTCAACTTGGGAGCTCGGTCGGGGAGTGTGAGTTTCTTTGTCGCTCCCATGGATGTGTTCGATCTGATACTGGGGCTAGATTATTGGAATGAGATTAAAGCGTTCATTTGCCCTTTTCTTGACCAGATCTACATTTATGATCCAAGAGGTCCGTGTGTGGTACTGACAGTTCGAGTGCCGCAACTTGAAAGTCTATTGTCCGCAATGCAAATTGTGAAGGGATTCGAGAAGGGAGACTCCACAATTTTAGCCAACGGGACAGAGACCAAGGAGCAAGGTTGACAACACCTTGCGTGGAGGCAAACAACGAGTCCTTAATAAGGATAAGGACTCTAAATCGGGAGCAAAGCCGCCAGCCACGTATCTAAAACACATGGTACCTCCGAAGTCGGAGGGCTCAAGTAAGCAATCCAAAGTGCTGCTTGGGGGTGAGGCATGGCAGTCCGTCAAAGGAACCCTTTGGAGCCAAGGGTGCTATGGAGCAAGGGTAGTTCAATGAACGAGTCCCCAATTCCTTGAAACTTTGTGGCGACGAGGGTGTCGTCATTTCAAGTGGGGGAGTGTGCGCCGACCTGCCATATTCGCTACTGATTTTGCCGCCTAAAGGGCCCCGAGTCGAGTCAAACCCGGCTGCCAAAGGCCAGGGAATCATTAAACATGGAAGATAAGGTCCCACGGCCCACCAGCACTATCATGGCAGTGACAATCATGGGAACAAATATGGGCCAGCAGGAATTATCGCACAGCCCACTAGAGATAGTGCACAGGCCACTAAAGTTAGTGCAGGGGCCACTGTAATTAGTAGGCCAATACAATCATGAAGTCCACATATGCCAGCACTAAGTTGTGGAGCACTATCATGGCAGTCACAATCATGTGAACAAATATGGGCCAGTAGGAATTATTGCACAGCCCACTAGAGATAGTGCACAGGCCACTAAAGTTAGTGCAGGGGCCACTGTAATTAGTGGGCCAATACAATCATGAAGTCCATATATGTCAGCACTAAGCTGGATGTTTTTGTGTATAAATAGGATACTTAGGCTTTGTTAGAAGGCAGATCTCATATACTTAGCTTGTACTTCCTTTTGTATATCAAGTAAATCAGAAGATTGGCCTTGGCCTCCCAACTCTTGTGTGCCATTCACTTCATTGTTTGTTCAGCATTTAGTCGTGTGTGTTTGCCTTGGCTTTAGCACGAGTTTGTGCTACCTATTTCGTAAGGACTGAGGCTAGAAGCAACGTAAAAGCCGTCTAGCTGTACGCACGTAACTTACTGGAGTTAAGCTCGTGACAACTCGTATCACGAGCCGACATCTTCTCGGACGATAGCGGCACTGTGCGGCGCCTATAGTCACCTCGACCTACAGGCCAGCCTTTCCTCTTTCCCAGGTTTTCTAGCACGATCCTGTTCCTGTGGTGGAACTTGCCAAGGAGGCGTGCTCCAACTCTGCTGGCCGACCAATGTCTAGACTTGAAGCCTTGACTAACTGTGGCGTTTCTCATCTTTGGATCACATCCATGCGCGCACCCGGGGTTGGCTAAGGACATGCCAGTCCTTCGCCTAGACTGAGCATCGCTCTCGCGTGCACAACCTAATCCTCAAGCTTGGCACTCGCCTCGTGCATCCGCACCCAGCTTGTGCTTCGCCCGAGTAGGGCAACCTTCAGTCCTTGGCCTTTGTCATGTGCGTCTTTCATAGCATGCTCATATTTGCCTTTGGCATAGGCCAACGTAGCTCTCGCGACGTACTTCCATCCCGCATAGTGCAGTGTTGCCCCACAACTGCACGTCTAAGCCAACGGACCCTTGCTTGCCTAGCTGAACCCAAGCCAAGCTCACAAGTCGACACATAAGGCCCCTAAGATAGGTGCATCAAGTGTCCAATCGGCACGGAGGTCTCTATCCAACACTTCGGCAGCCCGCGGGGCCTAACCGTCCCACACATCAAGCCTCCACCATAACATGGCGGTGTCGGTGAGATACATAGTTGTTGCTCGGATCTTAGCAGCCCCATCAACGATGTCGAGGTGCTCAAAGTAGTCTTCCATCTTACAAAGGAAGTTCTCTACATCTTGAGCATTTCGTTTGCCCCTAAACTCCTTCGGTTTTTGGGCCCTCGATTTTAGTTTCACGCACAGTTATATGATTTGTGCCACCAACATGCCTTACCACCTTCAGTTGTTGCTTCAGGGCCTCAACTTCCCCGTGCAGTGCTGATACGACCTCGGTCAGCTTAAGCTCAAGGTTGGTCAGTCCATCCTTGTGCTCATCGATCAAACGATCTACTTCTTCCTTGACGTCTCTCAGCTCTTCTAAGGCCGTAGACTCAATCAAGGTGAAGTTGCTTTCAACAACTTCGAGGCGTTGGTTAAACTCATTTAAACCAGCCTCAACCAAGGTTGCTCGCATTTCCAAAGGAAGTGCAGCCAGACCTCTATCTACATCATGGCTAACTTGTTCTGAGGGGTGGAACCTCACTTGTTGTTGCTATGGTGGGATCCCGCACTTTACTCATCCCTCTCCTTTTTGGTTTACCGCCCGGATTTGGTTTCCGGGTTGGTGACTCGTCCCTTCCACGAGTGTTGCCTAGATCAACATTGTCTCTTTCCGCTGCCATTTTGTAAACCTACTTTGATACCAGTTGTCATGAGCTTAACTCCAGTAAGCTACGTGCGGACAACTAGACAATTTTTACGTTGCTTCTAGCCTCAGTCCTTACGAAATAGCTAGCACAAACTCGTGCTAAAGCTAAGGCAAACACACACGATTAAATGCTGGACAAACAATGAAGTGAAAGGCACACAAGAGTTGGGAGGTCAAGGCTAATCTTCTGATTTACTTGATATACAAAAGGAAGTACAAGCTAAGTATATGAGATGTGCCTTCTAACAAAGCCTAAGTATCCTATTTATACACAAAAACGTCCAGCTTATGCCACAGCTTAGTGCTCGTATATGTGGACTTCATGATTGTATTGGCAGACTTTCTGCCAGTGGCCCCTGCACTAACTTTAGTGGCCTGTGCACTATCTCTAGTGGGTTGTGCAATAATTCCTGCTAGCCCAGATTTGTTCTCATGATTGTGACTGTCATGATAGTGCTGGTGGGCCGTGGGACCTTGTCTTCCATGTTTAATGATTCCCTGGCCTTTGGCAGCCAGGTTTGACTCGGCTCGGGGCCCTTTAGGCGGCAAAATTAATAGCGAATATGGTATGCCATATCCTCTAACTGATTGGACAAAAGTGTCCACTCTTATCATCAAACAAGAGAAGTAAACAAACAAACAGGAGGTTTTGGTATTCACATTAAATAGTTACCATTCAGTCTCTGTTGATTGAAAGTACATATTGGCCATGTGACTCTAAGTCAAAAATCAAAAGCCTCATTATTAAAAGCAGATAACCTCTAAATGAGTAAGAAAATGATTTGCTGCCATAAGTTGATACTAGCCAACCATTCCCCGGATACTTTATTTTACACTGTTTTCCAGATAGAAACTTACTAATATGAATATAGAGGCAACAGAAAGCAAGGCAAACAACATTAATATCAAAGCAAAGATCATCCGAGGCCATAAATATCTGCCT
The DNA here is from genome assembly GCA_026770625.1 of Nicotiana glauca. Classification (NCBI taxonomy): domain Eukaryota; kingdom Viridiplantae; phylum Streptophyta; class Magnoliopsida; order Solanales; family Solanaceae; genus Nicotiana; species Nicotiana glauca. Next base: position 239,650 of record MU703935.1, read on the forward strand.
CCTTAGGGCTTTTTCTTTTTATGTTGCTGTTCTTTGACATGTAAATGTTGCATTATCTATATATAGCAACTGTTTGTGTGTGTGTTCTTGTGAAAATCAGACTTGAGTAGTTACAAGTATGAACAGGTCTAGCTATATCAACCTTGACTAGAGAAGGGAAGTTGTCAATAGTGAAGAACAATTTATCTTATAAACCATAATTTGACATTTAGCTAATTAGTCAGAGGAAGATAGCAGCAAGATAAATACTATAAACGATGGAACTAATAGTAGCCACAAACATTCATTTATTGTTAGGAAGTAAGAAAACCTGATTTTCAAGTCGTATGTTCAGTGCATCAATGGTTGAAATACAACCCAAAGCTGCCACATCTTGAACAATTGCTTCAATCTGCAATTATACAATGACCCCATAAATCTTCTTTTTTTCTTTTTTAAATTCAAAAAGAAAAAGGGAAAATCTTAATCTCATAATGACATTATTAATAAGCAATGTTCAAGATCTTCTATATTTTTATTTTCTTTAAGAAACACTAACCAGTCTTAGGTAAGAACATAATACAATGGAAGTCAATGGTTAGGATTAAAGCTAGGTTACTATACAGATACATTAAGTCCAATATTTGACAGGATTCTTCAATTATAGTTAGAGAACTTTATGTCCGTGTTGGGATACGTGTGAAATTTAGAGATCTTTAATTGTAGGAAACCCCTAAGTTACCTTAAACTACAATTTACTCAATATTTGAATGAAAAGGGACTGGGCAGAATGGATGCAGATGAGTGAAAGATACATATAGCAGGACCCAATTAGTTTAGGATTGAGGCCTAGTTGATTGATTGAGAAAACATCAATTAATGGAACCATCTAATTTAGTTATTCAATACTCCCCCTTAAAACGTTTAGTGTAAATTTATTTTGAGAAAAGGGACGCACGATTAAAACGAAGTAAATTAAGACCACCATACCTCTTCCACTACCAACATTTTGAGCTGGTATGAAGTAAATGAACAACACATTTCAACTTCTCAATTTTAATGGGCCTCCTGAATATTATTTTGTATATAACTAACAGAGCTTAGTACTAAACTTGACCGAAGGAAGATTCAGTTCATGTTTCTACTGTTATTTGAACAAAAGCTAGTGTCAGTTGCTCTATTCCCATACCAGATTCATCATATAGGTTACAGGATCATGCAATTCATTACTAACTTAATCACAAAGATCTATGTTTTAGAAGGCTAATAACATGTGAATCTTCTTCCTTTTCCGTCATCTTTGATGTAAGTTTAGGAGGCAAAAGCTATTTCCTGACCTTGCAAAAATGGTCAAATGGACATACAAATACATAACAGTGTCAGAGTTCAAATGAGAAAATTAACACTCAGCAGTTCCTTTTCGACGCAACCTAGTAAGTTCTTGTTCTCTAGTCCATAGTCTAATGAAGGTTTTCCTTTTACATTCTATTCCCTTTCTCAAAGGGAGAATATTCCTAGACAAAAAATTGTGGAAATACTGCCTCAAATGAACACGGGAAGACCATACAAACAGCTAATGACACTCTCAACACAGTTCAAAAGACCTAAAAATTAAAGGGATGAAAAGCTCACAACGCCTTTATAGAAAGCAATCTGAGGAACTGAATATTTAGTGCCGAGTTTTGATTGCTCATCGGAAACATTGTTAACAACACCATAATACACCTTCCCATCATACTGGTTTCTACATGCCCGTAACTCAAACTGCACATAAGCAAGCTCCTCGTTTATCTTTCTCAGGTATTCATTAAACATTGACTGATGATTAGCTGAAACATACACATATAAAATCAGTATCAGAAACCAACCTTTTTTTTTCCGGCACAGTTACTAGAAAAGAAAGAGTTTTTTTAAAAAAAAAAAAAATTCTATTTCAATTAATTTTAACATCACTAATCAAATTAATAGTACTACTTATCACCAAAGAAACAGAAAGCATAAAATCCTAATAAAATCAGAATCATTAAACACTTTGTTACTGTAACAATAAAATTTACCCCTTTTTTCCAAATAAGCATCAAAATGGAAAATTTGGTAATAATTTAATTTTCATAAGGATATAACAATTCTTTAACAATTTTAAAAAGAAACTTGAATAAGATTTCTAATTGGGGTTTTGAAATTGATAACAGTCCCTTAACAATTAAATCCGATAAAAAAATGACAATCACTAATATTGTAATGGGATCATTGGAATTTAACTAAAAATCCATAAACTGATACGAAAAAAAGAGTTTTAAACGAAAACCAAAATGAAGTAAAAAAAGACCTGCGGATTTGCCAGTGACATTGAAGAAGAGAGATTTGAAATCAGGTTCTTTGTGTGGACCGCGAGATAAAAGAGCTTGAATTAGCGTATGCTGCCGCCATGAAAGCGTCGGCATTGAAGAGGAATTTGAATTTGCAGTGATGAAAAGAGAAATTTATAAAACCCTTGAAACTGTGTGGAGTAGCGATATATATATGTGGAAAATGCTGGCGGGAAAAAGGATTCCTTCTGGGGAAAGATTCAGGCCTCTGCATAAAAAATAAGCCCATCGAATTCACTATTTAAGTATTTATGCATTAAAATACGCATTAAGGGCGTGTTTGGTAAAGCAAAAAATATTTTTTTGGAAAACAAGTAATAATCTTATTCATTTTTCGGTGTTTGGTAAACAAATTAAGTAAAATAACTTCTCAAAAATATTCATAAATAATTTAGAGACAATAAATATGAAGCCATTATCTTTCGAACTAACAAACTTCCGAACCCACAAATTTCATAAACTTCTGAACCCATAAACTCTATAATTTCTAGATCCGCAAACTTCCAAACACATAAATCTCCGAACTCATAAAATTTCGAACATGTAAACTGAAAAATGAAAAATCAGAACTGAAAATAAAAAAATATATTTTTTTGCCCCGCGCGTGGGGTGGGGTGGTGGTGGTGGTTGTAGAAAAAAATATACCGAAAATTGAAAATACAATAAATACATTTTCCACCACCTTTTTGGAGACAGGGTGGGAGAGGTGGGGTAGGGGAGAGAAGGGGTTGGGGGTTGGGTTAGATGCGAAGGTCAGTGAAGTTTTTGGAAAATATTTTCCTTAACTTTCTATATGGAAGTCATTTTTCTCCAATTTAAGGAAAGTGTGATATCTAGGAGAATATTTTCCCAATTATTTTGTTCTGAAAAAATGGGAAAACATTTCCGCTGTCATACCAAACACACCCTAATATACATACTATTATACATATACTGTTATGAAACAATAAAAGAAGAAGAAAATTATTGCACAGAAAAGTAGGAAGAGAATTCTTATTGAATTTTGGGATGATTTACAATGGGGTAAGACCCTTCTATTTATAGGGAAAAATGACTTAGTCACAAAGTAAAACTCTCTACGAGATAGACATTCACTCTAAGTAGAATTCTATTCATAACACTCTCCATTGAATGTCTACTCAATAAGTAATGTGCCTCATTAAAACCTTAACTAAAAGAAAACCCCAATGGGAAAAAAATTCTNTTATTGCACAGAAAAGTAGGGAGAGAGAATTCTTATTGAATTTTGGGATGATTTACAATGGGGTAAGACCCTTCAATTTATAGGGAAAAATGACTTAGTCACAAAGTAAAACTCTCTAGAAGATAGACATTCACTCTAAGTAGAATTCTATTCATAACATATACATTATATATTGATAGGCATTTTAGCTTTAGCAGTTGACATTAAAAGTCTATTTCACCACATTCTTAGCTGATTCAGCATAAAAGGCTAAAAGAATTTTAAATCGGGTATAAAAATGCCCCCTACCTAATGCGAGTTAAATTGGGTTGAATTAATGAACAAGTTAATATATATTCTCAGAAATTTTCTTGGTTCAAAGATGGTTGAGTCTAGAGGTGTACAAGCCAAACCATCAAGTCAAACCGAACCGACGAACCAAGTCAAACCGAAGAAAAAAATCGACTTGTGGTTTGGTTTGGTTGGTTTGGTGTTGGAAAATAAAAAACCGATCGCTCTTGTTTTGGTTTGACATTAATAAAAAATAAGTCAAACTGAATCTAAACCAAACTAACGTTATATATAAATAAATTTTAAAAATTTTATACATAAAAAATAATCATTAAAATTTAATTTATAAGTATTTTCTAAACTATTTTATAGTTTTCAATGTCTTGAGATATTATTTATTTGTGGGCTTGTAAATTCACTATCCACTTATATTCTATCTACATAACCTAAATATCAAGCCCAAACTAAAACTCAACAAAACAAAAAACAATAAAATAGATTATTTCATATCTTCCCTATGTTCCAATTCCAAAATCAAAGAACCCCAAATATTGGAAACCATTCCCCCACATCACACGAGCTTCCTGCTTGTCATTTTGCTCACATAATTGATGATTATTTTAGTGTTGAGGTTTATCAAGTTTACAGTGCTTTGCTTTGTCGCATGTTTGTTGTCATTTTTTATTATGGAAGGTCTTGGAATTATGATTTATACGAATAATTGATATTCCTCATATATTATTAAGAAAAATAGTAATTATGCGGATGATTGGTGATTATTTGATCTCTTTTTCAAGAATAATATAACTAAAAAGGAAAATCGAAAAAAACCGAAACCGAAAAAGCTGAATTTATGTTGGTTTGATTTGATTACGAATTTAGTAAACCGACATAATTGGTTTGATTTTGGTTTAATAAAAAACCGAACCAAACCGCCTCATGTACACCCTTAGTTGAGTCAATTTGGGCTATATACGTGTCATGATCCAACTCGCCCACCTCATAGGTAATTTTTCATTTGTTTGCTGTTCTTACTATATTAAACTTACAAAAAAAAAATTCCTTACTATAACTACGAAACAAATCAAACAGAAAAACTTGTTTTTCTATGTTTTGATAAGTCTTCTTGTGAGTGAAATTGGAGGGGTATTTGCATCTATTCCCGCTTTTTTGGGTCACATTTTAATTTGTGCCCGCTTTGCAAAAAAATTACAAATGTACCACTTTTTTGCGTAACTTCAGCATTCGGGACTGAAGTAGCAAAGGCAATTACGCAAAACTTCAGCATTCTAGTAGACGGGACTAAAGTAGCAAGTTTTGGGAAACTTCGGCTCTAAAGCTGAAGTTTTTATTTTGTAACTGGCGAACTTCAGCTTTAGAGCTGAAGTTTTTGTTTTGTAACTGGCGAACTTCAGCTCTACAGCTTAAGTTTTTATTTTTGTAACTGGAAAACTTCAGCTCTATAGCTGAAGTTTTTGTTTTGGAACTAGCGAGTTTTGTTTGTAACCGGCGAACTTCAGCTCTAGAGCTGAAGTTTTTGTTTGTAACTGGCGAACTTAAGCTCTAGAACCTTCTTCCCTTCATAATGATATTGTCAAGAAAATAATCTTCCTTATGTAACCAAATATCTGCTCTAATTAATCAATATTGTCACACCTCCTTTTGGCGCTACCGCACCCCGCGAGGGGTGTGGTAAAGGGAGTTTTTCCAATTAAAGGACAATCGAAACGGGATTCATTTATTAAGAGATTTGGAGTCGCCACTTGAGAGATTTATGGTATCCCAAGTCACCGGTTTGAATCCCGAATCGAGGAAAAAGTTGACTCTGTATTACAGTCTACGAACCAGAAATCCGAATAAGGAATTCTGTTAACCCGGGAGAAGGTGTTAGGCATTCCCGAGTTCCGTGGTTCTAGCACGGTCGCTCAACTGTCATATTCGGCTTAATTATCTGATTTTAAATACATGTTGAACCTATGTGCAA
>MU703938.1:4442-48582 GCA_026770625.1 Nicotiana glauca
GGTAATTCAAATAAACTTCACATCAACAATGCTAACTAAGAAAATTTAATTCAACACTAGAAATAACAATAGTGTGAACATCTATTTTTTAGTTTTGCATTGTTTATATTGAAAATGCATAACTTAGTTTATCTTTTTCTTTAGTGCTTAGTTGTGTAACTAATATACTTATAGTTGTACTTATTTAAGCATGACTTATATAGTACTTTTAGATTATGTTAATATTTATTATGGCTTATTACTTAGTAATATTTTCTTTATGGATTTTAGTATTTTTGTTATTGAATATTTTAGTACAATGTTATGACGCATCTCATATTATTGTATTATTTTCTTGAAAAATACATTATATAGTTGTATCCTTGTAGGATTAGAGAAGTATGTGGAGCACAAGTTATATATTTGTGCTATGAAGACTTATTGGAAAAAAAACCCGAAAACCCGAAAAAACCCGAAAAAACCGAGAAAATCCGAGATTGAAAAACCCGATTTCGTTGGTTTGGTTTGATTTATAGATTTAAAAATCCGACACTATTCGTTTGGTTTGGTAATTGAAAAATCCGAACCAACCCGACCTATGTACACCCCTAGGTCCAATTTATGAGAGAAAATTAATTATTTGGAATGATACGTGGGAAAGTTCACTTTTTGAAAAATAAATATCGCTTGTTTTATCAATGTAATTTTTGAAAACCAATCTGATGACTATTTGTAATAGTAAATTTTAGGGGATTTTCTTTGATTTTAAATTGAAGAAGACTGTGTTTCTCAATCGGACATGGAGATAAACTTGCCGGCGATGGTGAATCGGGCTTAGCTGGAGACGCCCACCCCGTTAATGTTACTTCTCTTTTGTTTCAGGACCCTGATCTGAAGAACTTCGACCGGATTCTCGCCATTTATTCAACTCCGGCTGAATATGGTCTTCTTTAATCGACGAAGAAGAAGACTAATTAATGGGTTCTAGTGTAATCCAATCGAGTCAGGCGGGTTTTTAAAAATGAGTTCTTATTTGCTTAGTTGGCAAATTATTATGGGGTCCCAGGTGCCAGTTGGATTTCCGTTAGTATTACCAATTGGATATCCGTTAGTATTAGGGGTACTTTTATTTACTATGCTAACGGTAGGTACCGTTTTAGACGGAAAGTAAAAACGGATATAAACATGACTAATTGTTCAAAGTAGAGGAACAATTTTGGCCTTTTTCCCTAAAAACAATATCTATCATTTTAGCTTTCTGATAGTTCTTTTTTCGATTATACAAAATAATCCTTAATTATTCTGCCAATTCATCTTGATAAATAAATAAGTATATTGCTACTTTTCTTTGTTGAATTTACAACTCCAATTCTAGAACTTATTCTTCCTATTGGATTGACCGAAAGAAAGATAAAACTACCTTTATGTATATGTACAATTGTGTGTTACATATATAACAAATACATTAATATTTACTCTTATGTTAAACTAAAATCATCATTAGGAACGACTTGAAAAGAATATATTGCATCGATATTGAGAAGTAACTATTTAGTTTTTCTTATCACAAATTATTATTATATATGTACTAGCCATTTTAGAAAAAAGGTAGCAGTTTCTTAAAAATAAGGCAACAACTGTAAGAGGTAAAATATTTGTAACCGCAATCGGCATTGCTCATATTCACAATAAAATTGTGTTGATAAAATATCTAAAAACTTGAAAACCATCAAGATAATTTTTTTTATAAATCAGAATAACTAACATTCTTCGAATATTACTTTGGTACATCAGAGTTTTATCTCAACACAATAATTTAACAAGATATGTACAACAACACATATAGTAAACCAAAAATGCATATTCAAGTGGGAGAAAGGTACCAACCCAGTTGACATAGCATGACAATGACCGAAATAGCAACAAAAACTAAAAAACGTATCCTTCTCCCCAGATTTAAATTTTGACTATTCATATTTATAGGTTTAAATGATATCGAATCAATTTGACCTCGACAAAAAAGTTACCATATGATGATCTGCATTAGGGGTGTTCATGGTTCGGTTTGGGTCGCTTTTTCCCTAAAAAGAAACCAAACCAAGTAAGTTCGTTTTTCAAATATTGGAACCAAACCAAACCAATTAAATTGGTTTTTTACCGATTCGGTTTTTCGGTTTTTTCGGTTGTTTATCGGTTTTTTTCTTAAGTATGAGACATACACTACCAAACGCATATTCCGGCGACTGCATTTTCAACATAACACTATCAAATCAATTTCTCTTTGAGAGTTCTATTATTTACCAAGATATATTGATGATAATTGAATCAACTAGTGATGAATAATTTAACTACTTAATTAAAATCGATTATTTTTAACATGATATAAATTCTTGTACTTAGAAAAAGAAAACTACTAATCAAACTAGAATATAAAGGCAAATAATTATATTATTAAATAGTAAAGAACTAGACTAAAAATATAAATGATTAATATGTACCATAAAATTTTAGAAACTTTATATAAAAATATACATATATATAGGTGTAATAATAAATTTAAATAGCTACTTTTATAGTCGGTTTGTTCGGTTTTTTCGATTATTTTTTTAGCAAAACCAAAACCAAACCAAATTTGATCGGTTCTTAAAATTGAAAATCAAAACCAAACCAAACCTAAGAAGTATCAGTTTTTTTGGTTGATTTGGTTCGATTTTTTGAGTTTTTATAAACACCCCTAATCTGCAGTAGTCATTTATACAAACTTTTGATTTATTTCTTTTAAAGCTTTGCTTTAATATTATAGTATTAATTGTTTTACGATATCGTTTTACTATAAGACTTGACATACACGTATCGAGAAACTCCACTATTAACAACAGTGGAGTTGAAGATATTTGTGCAATTTGCTTTCCAACTTGTTATGTTGCAGCCCTCCCCCTGGAGTTGAAGATATTCGTGGACACCAAAAGCTACTCTAGAGAAATAATTAAATTAATACTTTGCTTTATGGTATATTTACATTCTTATTCATATGGAAAGGTGACAAGTTTTGACAAGTTGAATTCTCCAGAAATAATAAGTGAATAATGTGATTATATATAAGTGCATGTCTTACATTCAAATTAGTTCCCTTTTTCGTTTTATCTTTCTCATTAAAAGCACGGGTAACTTAACAAGAGGGTTCGAAGCTTGTTATGCAAATGCTTTATGTTTTACATAAATAAATCCCTTAGCATTATTACACAACCATGTCAATGTGAATCTGAAATTTCTTTTGTGATAGGAGTTTCTACTCATGCATAAGAGCTATCATCGCTCATTTCTAGCTTGTCTTGCCTTGCCCACTTCATATCGACTTTTTGCTGAATCTTCTAATATATGTTTATGCTTCAAATCTGAAACCAACTCAATCAGATTTTGGAGTCTTTAACTGCCTGCCAATGGTAAAAGACTAAGATTTGGCTCCTTCTGGTGGATTATCAAATCTCAGAATTAGCTTGCTTTGAGTGTGGCGATACCCGCCACACGGTCAGAGACTGTCCCAGACTCGGGAAGGGTGCATCTTCCTAGACTACTTAAGCTCCACGGATTTAGTTAGGTCCGCAGACTTCTCACGCCACGATTGCTTCCCCAGTTGCCACTCCACCAGCACGGCCAGCTAGGAGTGGGGGACGGGCAGGTAGAGGTCGCCCTAGAGGGGGAGGCCAGGCAAGATTTTATGCTTTTCAGGGTACGACATAGGTAGTTGCTTCAGACTTAGTTATTACAGGTATGGTTCCGATTTGTCATAGAGATGCATCAGTCTTATTTGATCGGGGATCCACTTATTCATATGTGTCATCTTACTTTGCTCCGTATTTAGATGTATCTCGTGAGTCCTTGAGTTCTCCTATTTATGTGTACACACCTGGGGGGGATCTATTGTCATGAACCGCATGGCGATCATGTTTAGTTGTTATTGGTCGTTTTGAGACCAGAGTTGATCTATTATTAATTAGTGTGGTAAACTTTGATATTATCTTGGGCATGGACTAGTTGTCACACTATCATGCTATTCTAGATTGTCACGCCAAGACTGAAGCTAGCTATGCCAGGTTTACCACGGCTAGAGTGGAGCAGTGATAGATTATGTTCCTATCAGGGTTATCTCATTTCTAAACGCTCAACGGATGATTGAGAAGGGGTGTGATGCTTTTCTAGCCTTTGCGAGGGATGCCAGTGCAGATACTCCTACCGTTGAATCGGTTCCGATAGTGAGGGACTTCCCAGATGTATTTGTTATTGTAATATGATATTAACGTGCATGCTGTGGTATAAGGCTTGGGGTTGATGTACATGCCGCGATATAAGGTGGGACTTATGTGCGTGTTGATTATAAGGGAACTACATGAAGCCACGCGACGTCATAAGATGGGCTAAAGTGCATGCAGCTTTTTTGGAAAAACTGTTTTCAAAACCTATTTTCAAATGTAAGGCTCACGCAGTGGTATAAAGAAAGATTGCGATTGAAATTGAGAAATGTGAATACGAGGAGGTATCTCGATTCTGATTTTTGATTGTACGAGGCGGTACCTCGGTTTTGGTTTCATTATACATGAGGCGGTACCTCGTTGTAATTCTTACTATTGGTTTCATGTTGCAAGGTATTTTTGGTGGAAAATATATCTTGTTGTGTCATTCCTTATTATTCTAGCCGTTGTTGTTCGTATATGATCATTGTAGCACTTTAGTTGCTTCTTTTATGCCATTCCTATTGTTGATTTTCGGTACTAGTTCTTGCTACTATCATGTTCCGTATCAGTTGTTTCTTTCACTTTCCATTATATATCCGTATTATATTTTCATACTGTCTATTTTATATCCTAATAGATGTCTTGACCTGGCCACGTCACTACTCTATTGAGGTTAGGTTTGATACTTATTGGGTACTGTTGTGGTGTACTCATACTACGCTTTTGCATATTTTTTTTTGTGTAGATCCAGGTGCGTCTGCTCGTGCTGGTCGTTAGAGGTTATTGCAGTTGCTGCTAGGGAGATTTTAAGGTAAACCTGATCCACATCCGCAGGTCTCGGAGTCACCTTCCCTATTTTACTTCATGTTGTATTTCTTTTAAACAGTGATGTATTAGATATTTTAGAATTATCCTATAGAGCTTATGACTCAATTCCATTGATTTTGGGGTGCGTATTGTGAGATTCTGCTTTCAGAAGGTTTTTATTCACTTGTTTTCAGTTACTTTTTTATTATATTTGTTAAGTTATTATTGTTTGTTAGGCTTACCTAATCGTAGAGACTAGGTGCCATCACGATATCCTACGGAGGAAAATTGGGATCGTGAAAATAAATTACATCACTTTTAGACTAAATCAAATAGCAATCAATTTAATGCAAATAAATGAAGTATACTACATATATAATTAGTTGGATTGTCTGTAATTAAAAGTATTCTTTGAAGTCGTTGTCTTAATCTATAAACCTTTTATTGTTCACTAGCGAAATATTTAGTAAAATCTGGCAGAGTTTCCTAATGAAACAAACGTAGATTTGGTTTAAACTACTTTCACTAAACGAGAATTTATAGATATATCAAGCATCACATTGTAATTTCTCAATCCATAGTTAAAAAAGGTCTGTCAATTATCTCAAGTATATGTTTTGAATATTAGTCGTATTGTTTTTAAACATATATTTTTATCGAAAATGGTACACGCTCATACTGTATAGACCAACAATTGCTTGCGCGTTAGGGAAAGCACGCACCCTAATATTATTGAAAATATATTTCATATTAGACAAATAGTCATTTAATTTTTTTTTTTTAAGATTTAAAACTTTGAGTTCAACTAAAACTTTGGTTAGTAAAACTTGCTTATATGAAATATTATATAGTAAGTCCTAATATTTAGGATATTAAAATTTAAACTATATGAATTAGACAATTTACTTATAATATTTTCTTTTTATTGAAGGGAAATTACTGTATTGGTCTAAATTTGGTGATCTGGTAACAACAGGTTAACAAGATCGAGGATGAGATCAATCACGACACAATAGTGGGGGCCGTCCTCAGGAAGGTTATTGTCAGGGACGAGTAGCTGGAATAAAGAGATAACAGAAAGATAGATTAGAAATAGGCCTAAGGAATTTATTTTGTACTTTTTAAGGTTTCTTGAAAATACCCCTTATAAATAGGAAGAGAAAAAGAACAAAAGGAAGATCTTTACTTTCTGATAAAAACACATTGTAAAAGGTTAAGTTGGGAGAATATACAAAAGTTGTCTTGTTCATTGATTATCTTATTCAAGTGCATGCTATTTAATCTTTGTTCACAAGATCCAAAGATTCCATAACCATCTTCACTTCTCTTCTTTTCACGTTGCTGTCAGGAGAAAGAACCATCCAAATCATATAATTATTGGGTGGTAGATTCTTTCTTATTACATTTATTGTCAGTATCTACATTTATTGAGTGTTCATGTTATTATATTTATTGGTATTCTTTGAGTACAAACGTGCTATTTGACGCTAGCAAACGTCATTCATCTCACATATTTCCTACAATATTTGATCTAGAATTTATTATTTTTAACTAAGATTCATCCTTCATTTCTTCATTAATTAGTTTAACAAAAAGGCTCAAAATTTTTTGGCCAAACACTGTGGGGAGTTTTTAGTTAAATTTTTTAGCTTTTTCTAGATCATAATGGACAACTACCTTTTTTTCGTCTGCACAAACTAACAATGGTAGGGAAAGGAGATAAAAGACAGAAAGCAATATGAGTGTCACTACCAACATCTTAAATACCATCAACGAGGATGACAGAAGAGACGAGGAGAATGAGATGCCGAGTGATACACTCAAGCGGAATGATTCACCTCCTCTTCATGGAAGTGTAACCGCTTCGTGCGAAAGGGGAGCTTCCATGTCCACAGTTGAGAAAGCACAACCATCCATGAAGAAATTACTGGAAGAATGGCTGGCCGACACTCTAAATAACATACTCGATAAACCCGCTCAGCGGGCAAATAGAGACGTTGTCACACTTCCTTTTTACATACCCCGAAAGATATACAAGGGAGTTTTTCCACTTTAAGTGATATTATTCGAAATAGGATTATTTATTTATTCTTATTCAGAGTTGCTACTTGGGATAGTGTAATTGGTGTTCCAAGCCCCCGATTTATTTTAAATCCCAAAGCGATGAACTTTTAACTTTCCTTTTGAAATCTGCGAACCAGAAATTCTGAATAAGGAATTCTGTTAACCCGAGGGAAGGTGTTAGGCACCATCGGATTCCGTAGTTCTAGCACGGTCACTTAAAATATTAAAATTGTCCTATTATCTAATTTATTACATATTTTAAACCTATTGTGCATTTTTAGCTTTGTAACCGCTTTTAATTATTTTATGAAATTATTCTGGAATAAATTACGATTGTCGTACACTTGTTTGTTTGATACACATTGCGAATCATGTCACGGGAATCGTACACACTATCTACAACATGTTTAATTTATTTAAAATTATTAGTTGTTATGGCCAGGTCACATAAATGTGTCCCCGAATTTGGAAATTAGATACTACATCTACGTCACGGGAACCGTACCCGTAGCTATGATGATTTTATTAATTAACGCGCCTAAAGCAAACTACGAAGATTCAAGGCATTTCTAAACTAATTTTATATTTATATGAGGGACATAAATTATAACTTGTCTAATATGGCACACCTCAAACTTATTTAAGTGTCTAATTAATTAAAAAAGGTTCGAAGAAATTGTAATTACTTTAGGCTAAGGTTCACACTTAATTTATTAAGCAGAAAGACTAGCACTAAATGAAATCGTTCTATTTATTCCATGGGCTAGGCTTGTCCTGAAGCCCAATAGCCATTTGCCTGTTACTTGACAAATACGAGAACACAATTGGGCTTACCATGAAGTCTAAATTGAAAACCTAATGGCAAGAGGGGAATTTGGCACAACTGGGCCAATGCTGATAGCCCGGTTTAGTGTTTTAGCACTAACGTTTGGGAGAACATTATAATTTTTCATGAAAATACTTGAATCTGAACAAATACGGGGAACCTTAATCACATGAGAAGCACATTTGAATACTATCATACATTCTATACTGAAAATATAATTCCTAGTATGACAACAGCTCATACAAAGATGGTTTCATCATTTAACATCAAAATCCAAAGGTCCCAACTCGTGCTAAACTCTGATTCAAACTAACACATTTAAACAAACCATACGACTTGAAATTTTCAAAGAAAACAAAATGTAAAGAGTTAATCTAAATCTGAGAATTTTCAAGACTACGATCAAGCTCAAATTTCTTTGGGAAATCTTTTAAATACCAGGCGTTCATGCATGAACAAAGCCACACTAAGTGAAAAATTCTGAAATCATGGGACTGTGTTTCAGGACATAGATAAGCAAACCAATACTCATCATTTTTAATAAGTTCAAACAGAAATCAACACCAAGACAACACTGGTTTCAAAAAAACTAAACAAAATCTAAAACACAAGTAAATCGACTGAATCTTATAATGCAATAACCTTAATAGTACACAAACTCAAGCTCATTTTGACTAAGTGGCTAGAGACCATGACTTATCTAATATTACTAACCAAAACTTAAAACTAAAATAGAAAAGATCAAACATAACAAAGAAAATCAAACTAATTATAGAATCTGATGATTTTCAGGGATGTAGGAAACAACATTTAACAAACTGACATGCCATAGATTTCAAATCAATCAAATAACTTCGTGTTCTTCCATTTCACAGGTCAAGGAGGTGAGGAATACCTGGTCACAACAACAAAACATATAAGGAAAAACGAGCTGGGAGTTCAAGAAGCAACAACAGCAAGTTCAGTTCAACAAATGAATCAGCAACCAAGCTTGAAAACCAATTTAGACTCAAAAATAACCCCAGAAATTCTTTGTAACTCTCAGATACTAGAACCAACAGGAAGCTTAACCAATTTCCACCAAAAATTATAATGGATTTCAGTGTTTTTTGAAGACTCAGCCGTTTGTTCCAAATTTCAGTGTTTTTTATCTCTCAAATTTTGACTTGTGTATGAAGAAACACTGCCTTTATAGACAACCCTTAGGGCAGGAGAAAATGAATTCAGTTTTGCCCTTTAATACTTTTTGAATTTTTATTTTTGCTATTTAATCCCTAAGTTAAAAATTAATTTTTCAGAACATCCCCAAACCCAACTTCTAGGAAGCTTCCCCATTCAGTTATTAAAGATCCCCTATCCTAAAATCCCTAAGTTAACCTTTAAACCCCTGTTTGTTACTTCAAGAACCCAAATAGGTCAAATTGACCCATGACCTAAACTGGACAGGGTTTGCAGAACCCGAGTCAGTCCCTTTTTCCTGGGCCTCTGATTAACAGATCCCACACTCAAATCAGAAAACATAAATTTAATGGGCCAGGCAGAATTTTCCAAGAGAAACTCAGAATTCTTTTCTTTTGAAAACTAGAAAAATAAAATAACACCAAAGAATAAAGAAATTAAAACAAACATGAACTATCAAACTTTAATTTTAAGCATGCTAGCAGAAATGATTCAAAACAATAGAGGAAAATAAAAGAAAAATAGAAGAGACGAAGCAGGAAGAGATGAAGACTGGAACTTAAACGAAAAGAAGAAGAAACATGAAAGAAAGAAAAAGAAGCTGAAAATACTTAAGAACCAGGTGGACAAAATCTTGAAACTACTCCTCAAGCCTTCGATTCTGACCGAAATGGGCCTTAAACGAAAAGAAGAAGAAACATGAAAGAAAGAAAAAGAAGCTGAAAATACCTAAGAACCAGGCGGACAAAATCTTGAAACTACTCCTCAAGCCTTCGATTATGACCGAAATGGGCCTTAATCGTGTGTTCTCAAACGAAAACACATGAATAAGGTCAATTTTAGCCTCAAACCTTCACTAAACTTGTTGATTTGGGGTTTTGGGATTTTAGGGTTCAAAACTTCGATCTAAGATTCGAGAAATCCTAGGGTGATTCGAGGGCAAATGTTCCAGGATTTAGGAAGAACAAGGGCTGGGGGTTATATGGTGTGGATTTGGGACGGGTTAGAGGAGTTAGGGTTTTCAGTCAGATCTTCATTCGAAGATTCGAACCATTCAGGCTTGATTCGAGGGAAATGGACTGAGGATTTGGAATGGGGAGATGAAGGGGAGTCTGTGGTATCTTTTTGGGATAAATTTGACCATCGTAACTGCCGTGAGGCAATTTTTGGTGTGCGGTTTACGGCGGAAACGGTGAAGGTTTCATAGGCGGCTAGGGTTTTATTTTGCAGAGAACGGAGAGTGAGAGAATTGGTTTGGGGGTTGGTCTCAATTCAGACAGTTACATGGGGATAGACTTGCCAGTTTCGGATTGTTGGATTGATAAGATCCAACAGTCGAGATCAAATGGACATAAAACGGGGTCGTTTGGGAGATATACGGGGTGGACCGGGTAGGGGACACGGGTTTCAGCTGGTTTTAACAGGTAAAAGGTTTAATCGTTTGGGCATGAGGAATTTTAAATGGATTTGGCCCAAAAATCAAACTCCTTTCATTTCTTTTCCTTTTCTTTTCATTTCAAAATTCTTTTTCTTTTTAAAATTAAAAAAAATAAAACCTAAATTAATCCCTAAACTAAAGTATCCTACTAAATTAGATTAATTACTAAAATTAATATTTACAACAACTAATTAATTAGCAAATTAAAAGAAAACTACAAAATTCGAAGCTAAAAATTTTAAAATGCAAGAATGAGTTATTTTTTTGTGATTTTTCTATTTTCGTCAAACAAATTAGTTTACTAATTAATCTAAAATGTAAATTAAATCCCAAATGCAAAATGCAAAAAAATATTTTTGTAAATATTTTTTTTATGAATTAAACAAAATTAAACATGCATGCAAAATGCAAACAATCAGAAAAATTCTACAATAATCCCTAAAATAACAAATAATTAAAAGAAAAATCTAATTTTTGGAATTCTGTAGAAGTAATTCATGTGAGGTAAAAATTACGTGCTCACAGATGTCATACAGACGGATACCACAACGAACGTCGACGAGCATCCCGTTCTTCCAACATGTAACACTCACATCGTTGTTGACGCATGTAATAATTCACTTGAAGCCATTCTGAAAAAATGGAAGAAATGGAAAACGAGAACAAGGAGCTTCGCGACCAGATGAGGGAACATCAAGAAAGGGTCGATAAATATCGAGCGCCCCAAAACTACTACTAAAATGGGAAGTTAGCTGATTTGTCGAGCAACCATACAACTTGGAGGCAGCCCCAATTGCCATACCCAAAACCTTCAAGATGCCACCATACTTGAAGATATATGACGGCACCATGGATCCTGAAGATCACATCATTCACTACATCACAACAGTAAAGGGTAATGACCTATCAAAGGAGCAAGTACCGTCAGCGCAACTGAAAAAGTTTGGAGAGACCTTAACCGGAGGAGACTTAAGTTGGTACTCACAATTACTAGCACGATCTTTAACAGCGTTCGAGGAAATGGCTGAAAAGTTTGTCATTGCCCACGCCGGGGCTAAGAAAGCGGAAGACGGAGTAAATGATATATTTATCGTTAGGCAATTGCTTGGCGAGGTCAGGGGCTTTTTAGCCCAATTTAACAAGATAAGAATGAGCTTACCAAATGTATCGGAAGGGATAGCGGTGGCAGCTTTCCAGAACGGGTTGAACAGGAATGGGTCAAGAGAGACAGGAAAACTATTAAGTAGACTCATGAAATACTCTCTCGCCACTTGGGAAGAAATTCACAACGCCTACTGCGCTGAGGTGAGAGAATATAAAGATGCCTTAATAGTACGATACAACGGTTAACATCGGTTCAAAAAAGCCGAGGAAAGACCGCCGTAGTGACGGTCGAAGGGATCAGTCAGGACCCCGCCTCAATCGAGACATGCATCTACATTATGTCAGAACAGCCGTCCCACCATCTCCTCACCATGCGGAAGGATCGTCCAGGCCAAATACAGGGGATCAACGGAATGAAAGAGGTATGCCTCCGCTCTTATCTGCTCACAATTCTGTGTTTCCCCTTTAGAGATGATGTATGCACTAGAGAAGCTTGGCCCGAAGGTGAAGTGGCCGCAGAAGATGAAATCCAACCCAAGTACCCGAAAGTCAAACATCCTCTGTGAATTTCATCAGGAGAGAGGTCACAAAACTGAGGACTACATAGCCCTATGGCAAGAGTTAGTGAACATGCTCCACCAAGGGCACCTAAAGAAGCTGATGAGCGACCAAGGAAGAGCCGATTTCGGCCGTGGAAGAGATCAACATCCAGGACCACCAAAGCCGCCCTCTCCTGCCTTCACCATTCAAATGATCATCGGTGGAGGAGACAAAGCAGCAATCAACCACATTGAATTACCACCACACACAAACTAAAGTGATCAATCACCCACGAACGGTATGATGACCTCGGAGAAAGTATCATCCTCGATTAGTCAGATACTAACAGTTTGATTTTTCCTCACAATGATGCTCTTGTTATTACTTTAAGTATTTTAGATACTGATGTAAAAAATATAATAGTAGACGATGGAAGCGGCGCATGTATTATTCATCCTCGAGTTCTTGCGCAAATGCGACTCGAGGACAAGATAGTACCACGCTGTATAACACTAACGAGTTTTAACAATGCAGTCGAGTGAATCTCATGAGAAATAATGCTGCTCGTTCTGGCTGGGGTGTCACCCTAGAAACACCATTCCATGTCATGAACCAGGACACAACTTACAACGCAATCATAGGACGACCATGGATACATGCCATGAGGGCCATCTCGTCCAGCTTGTATCAAGTAATCAATTCCCTACTCCGTAGGGATATTCAGCATTCGAGGCAAACAATGCACATCCCAAGAATGCTACTGCTTCGCCCAAGATTGTACATTCACTCAACAACTAAAAGGAACAAACTTAGAAGCATAGCAATTATCAAAGTTGGGGTCCGAACTCAACTATCAGAAAGACATTATCAATGACCCCGACGTCGTGGGAGCCGCGGGATCAACAATAGAAGATCTTGATCCCATCCAATTAGACAGCAGCAACAATAATAAAAAGGCTTATATAGGCCATAAGCTCTCTGAGCCAGGTAAATTTCATAAGTTTTTAATCAATAATGCCGATATGTTTGCTTTTTCCCACGCAGATATGCCAGGTATTCCAAAAGACATTGTCACACACAAGTTGAAATCCGATCCCTTATACCCCAGTACGGCATATAAGAAGAAAATTCAATGTCGCAACCAACGAGGCTACCAACGAAGAAGTGGATAAACTACTCGCTAACGGCTCCATCCGAGAATCAAAGTACCCTCAATGGGTCGCCAATGTAGTCATCGTAAAAAAGAAAAATGAGAAGTGGCAAATGTACGTGGATTTCACGGACCTAAACAAGGCCTTCCCGAAAGATTCCTTTACCTTGCCTTATACCGATCAGCTCATTGACGCAACAACAGGGCACGAGTTGTTAAGCTTCTTGGACGCCTACTCAGGTTACAACCAAATCCTCATGGAGGAAGAGGACTAGGAGAAGACTACTTTCATCACCTATCAAGAAATATACTGTTATCAAGTCATGCCACTTGGCTTAAAGAACACAGGGGCGACCACCTAAAAGAAGCCTTCGAAATACTAAGGCAATACGGCATGAAGCTGAACCCCGAAAAATGTGCCTTCGCCGTAACTTCAAGAAAGTTCCTTGGTTTCTTGGTGTCACAAAGAGGAATCGAGGTCAACCCCAACCAAATCAAGGCCATTAAAGGAATACCCAAAGTGTTAACCAGCAAGAAACAAGTGCAAAAATTGATGGGTCGCAAAGCTGCTAATCATGCCCACTTTACCTTATAAAAAGGACTAAGTGGTCGTTGCAAATATAATCCGGTTTACAAGTCCAAAGTCGAATCCTAAAGAGAACTAATTCTTAGCTATAATTGTTTAATATCGCTAAGAAACACAAGTCCAAACAATTTCCTAATTACAAAGATTATAATATTTATTTTTATCTAATTATCTAACAAATATAAAAAGTCGTAAAACTATCAATTAACAAGGATAAGGATTGGAGACAAGATTAAGGAGATCTAGAGTTATGATTTCCCCTATTGTCAGAATCCTTCCCGCTACGTTTTCTATAAATTCACCTAAGTATTCTCTACCGATCATGAGCGTTCTGACTGTCGTAACTCTCCCCCGTAATTACCATAATTTACTAGACATATTCTCCCGAATTATGCTAGCTGCATTAAGTACGGCTCACTCAGATCGCACCCAAGGTTTCGTTATCCCTAATCCCACCTTTAAACCCTCAGTATTGATCCCTCATAGACGTTAGGAGTGATGATGTTAAACAACTACCTAAATATGCACTCTCTCCCAAGTAATACATACTAAATAGTCATAGTCGATTGAGGGTCCTTCATTCTACAATAATAATAATGCAGTTGAACAAATAGAGAAAATACTACAGCAAATCTATATTGGTGTAACATGAAAATTATCCTCCAATAGGTTCCATCAAAACCCTAGATAACAAATTAGCTATTCATAAAAGTATGCAAAACTACAATACAAGAATTCATAACCAATAATAGAACTAGGAAGAAAGAATTGAAAAACTCGTAGAAGAATTCTTCGCCT
This sequence comes from Nicotiana glauca, assembly GCA_026770625.1. Classification (NCBI taxonomy): domain Eukaryota; kingdom Viridiplantae; phylum Streptophyta; class Magnoliopsida; order Solanales; family Solanaceae; genus Nicotiana; species Nicotiana glauca. Next base: position 19,146 of record MU703938.1, read on the forward strand.
TGATCCTAGTGTGTTCTTGCCTCCGTAGGTCTCAAGTGTGTCCAAACTCGATCTCCCTATCGGTTTCTCCCCTCAAAAATGGTATTTTTAGGTCTATTTATATGTGTAGGAAAAGACCTAACGTGTGGGCCAAGTCCTAGTCAGACCAGGAGACAATCTAAGCCTTTAAAACTCGGATTGGACCTGGCTTTAGGCTGGCCTCGCCTGGATAATGCCAACCTAGGCTTGGCTTTAAGCTGGCCTCACTTGGATAAAGCCTGGTTAGGCCTGGCTTTAAGCTAGACTCACCTGGATAAATCCTGGTCGAGCTGGCTTTTGCCTGGCTTCTCCTTTTCACCGTTCTCGAGCGCATTTTCGATGTTTAAGCATCCCTTTAGCTCTACTTTCATTTTCGATGCACCTGCACATAAGATAGCCTTCATTACGCTCAAACAAAGTGTATTTTAACATTAAAGCATATAAAACGCAAAGAATATAATGTGCAAAAACTTGAATTATAGCCACACATCAACTGCCCTATCGAGGTTCAACTCACGATCCTCCAACAAATGCCACAAATTCTTTAACGTGCTCAAAAAGGATAACGGGCTCCAATAGAATGCATAATGCATCGAAGCCCTAAGAGAACTAAAGGCGTACTTGTCTTTGCCCCCACTACTCGCCAAAGTAGTACCCGGTGAACGCCTCCTAATAAACTTGGCCGTATCAGAGGTCGCAGTAAGCGCAATATTAGTTTGTGAAGATAAAGGTACATAATCTCCAATCTATTATATTAGAAAAACTCTCTTCGATGCCGAAACGAGGTACCCTCGCCTCGAAAAATTGGCCTTTGCATTGGTTATAGCTTCACGGAAGCTTAGACCCTATTTTCAATACCACCCCATAACGGTGGTAACGAGCTTTCCCCTATGAGGTATCCTGCATAAACCTGATCTATCCGGGAGATTGGCCAAATAGTCCATAGAGTTGAGGGAGCATGATATAACATATTAGCTGAGCGATAAAATCGCAGGTACTCGCCGACTTCGTCGTCAATTTTAGTGCCAAAATAATAATTGAGGTCGAACAAGAAACTTCTCGTACCTCGTCCAGACTATCCGACCTATGGGTCCTATACAAATACGATAGATCCAGCGCATCCGGATCTGGACTGGGACTCGTACTCGAGGTCCCAACAGGTGAAGTTATTTGCACTCCATATGGTGCCCTGACATGACTAACAATGAGGCCGGGTATGAGGATGTAATTGCAGGATTAAAGCTAGCTCTCAAATACAGAGCGCGATGAGTCGTCCTCAAATGTGACTCACAACTTGTTGTCAGCCAAGTCACAGGGACTTTCCAAATCAAATAGCAGAGGCTACAAAAGTACCAGGCAGAAATTTATAAACTGCTACCAGAATTTGATGACTGTCGACTCGATCAGATACCTCGAGCATAAAACATCGAGGCAGACGGTCTCGCCAAGTTAGTAGCTGCCACCAAAAACATCACGAAGGAAAACGTAGTCACCCTCTTCCACTCTTTAATAGACCAACTCGAGATACACTATGTAAATTTTACTTGGGACTGGCGCAACCGTATATAACATATTTGCAGGAAGGAGTACTCCCAGCATACAAAAAGGAAGCCAAAAATTTTCGAATGCAGGCGGCCAGGTACAACATCATAAATCACGACCTATACAAAAGAACGTTTGGGGAACCCTTGGCGAAATACCTATGGCCGAATCAAACAAGACGCATGCTCGAGGAAGTACACGAAGGCCACTGCGGTGCCTATACCGACAATCGGGCCCTCGTTACATGCCTCATTCGAGCAGGTTATTATTGGCCCACAATGAAGAAGGAAGTCGCCGATTACGTCAAGAAGTGCAAACATTTTCAAAAATATGCTCCCATGATACACCAAAAGGGCGAGCACCTCCACTCTGTTACATTGCCGTGGCCATTCATCAAAAAGTGAATAGACAGAGTCGGACCCCTCCCAGCAGGGCAAGGTATTGTACATTTTCTTTGGTTCTATTAACTATTTTTCCAAATGGGTAGAAGCAGGTGCGTTCACCCAGATGCACGAATAGGAAGTCATCACATTCATATGGAGAAATATCATATGCCGCTTCGGCATCCCCAAAGAAACCAATTGTGACAAAGAACCCCAATTCACAGAAAAGAAGACTGTTGAGTTCTTCAAAAAAGGGCACATCAAGTGGATACTCTCCACGCAATATCACCCTGTCGGTAACGGCCAGGTTGAATTCTCCAACAAAACAATACTGAATATCCTAAAGAAAAAGCTTGAGGACGCCAAGGGAATATGGCCGGAATTACTACCAAAAGTACTGTGGGAATACCGCACCATGCCAAAAACAAGCACAGGAGAAATGCCATATTCACTAGTCTACGGGACTGACGCCATGATACCAGTCGAGGTCGGGGAACCCAGTTTGAGATACTCCAACGAAAGCGGAACAAGCAATGAAGAGAATAAAAAATAAGACCTCGACAAAGCAGAGGAGCGAAGAGGCATGCTTACATAAGAATAGTAGCCCAAAAGCAACAAGCAGAACGGTACTACAACAAAAAAGCCAAAGTACGACCACTCAAAGTCGGAGACTATGTACTCAAGACCAAAACACAAGCGAGCAAAGATTCGAGAGAAGGCAAACTAGGAACCAACTGGGACGGGCCATATAAAATCACGGCAGCAGCAAACAAAGGATCATTCCAACTAGAAACAATGGAGGGAAAGCTACTACAAAATAATTGGAACATCACCCATCTAAAATACTTCAACTTCTGAAAATAGACGCCCTCCACGTTGTACTCTTTTTCCGTCACCCGGGTTTTGTCCTAGTTAGGTTTTCTTGGGGAGGTTTCTAATGAGGAAACAAAGGGGACGTCTCGAAGTTCAAGTATAATTTATCGCCCCACCTGCTGACTACTTCTCCAGACCGAACAATTAAGGGACTGGATACATCGGAACTTCTCCAATATTTGTATAAAACAAACAGAAACATGTAATATTCTCCAGTGAATGAAATAGAGTAGTATCTTTACTCTCCACCAAACCTTTTTACACTTTACATTCTACCTCGTTCGAATTATTTTACATTCGACCTCGCTCGAATTACTCCATATTCGACCTTGCTCGAATTACTCCATATTCGACTCGCTCGGATTATATTATGTTTGACCTCGCTCAAATTAATTTACATTCGACCTCGCTCGAGTTACTTTACATTCGACCTTGTTCGAATTATTTTACACTCGACCTCACTCGAATTACTTTACATTCGACCTCGTTCTAATTATTTTACATTCGACCTCGCTCGGATTACTTTATATTCAAACTCATTTGAATTATTTTACATTCGACCTCGCTCGAATTAGTTTACATTTCACCTCGCTCGAATCACTTTACATTCGACCTCGCTCGAATCACTTTACATCCGATCTCGCTCGAATCACTTTACATCCGACCTCGTTCGAATCACTTTACATTTGACCTCGCTCGAATTATTTTACATTCAACCTCGCTCGAATTACTTTACATTCGACTTTGCTCGAATTACTTTACCTCTAACCCCGCTCGAACTACTCAACATTCGACCTCGTTCTAAATCTTCAATGTTCGACCGTGTCGAATGTCGATCTCATAAAAAAATTAGGGACTTCCCCACATAGAAAAAAGAAGAGAGAACGAAAATCGAGAAATACATAGCAAAAAAGGAGATGTTCCATTACAATTGTCAAATTACAATACTTTTTCCAAAGGGCCCAAAGACGCCCTCACAAAAATAGCAAAACAAAACAAAATCTAAGTATGACGGCTTTACATCGCCTCATCCCCATCGACATACTCATCATCATACCAAGAATAGGAGGCGAGACTATTCGCATCATCGTCAACATCATCCCCACCAGGCGTACCACGAGCGTAACAACAAGCTTCATGGGTCGCACGTGCCTTGATACGGACACCCTCGAGTTCTACTACGAAAATTTTCCTGATGGCTTTCAAAGAGGCATACACGTCGAGTTGAGCCTCACCGTGAAACCACATCTTATACAATTCTTGCGGCACTCCGGGATCGACAGAAGTATAAGACGTAGATGGTTGTTACTGCCATCGCACCTCTTTGGCATTCAAGGCAACGGCCTGCTCGTTCGATCCAGACAACTCCGCCTCCAGATCCTGGATCCGCTCTACTAACCTTACCACCTTAAGAGCTAATGTATCCACTTCATTATCCCGCTCGGACCTACAAACACGGAGGACATATTCTAAGGTTGTCGCTTCAGCCATAAGGACCAGTTTGCTTTTCTCAGCATGAGTAAATTCTTCGACCTTAGCGCTCAACTCGCCCCTTAGATCGACAGCCTTCGCCTCCCTCTGCCCAAGTTCACCAGTCAAGGATGCAACCTACATTTGAAGGTCAGCATTCTCATCCATCACCCCCTTGCTCACCTCGAGCTCGTCCTCCTTGGCCTTTAGAGCTGTCTCAAGCTCGCGGCACCTACCGATAGCTCTCATTAGCTCATTGTCCCTCTCCCTTAGCTCTTCGTCTTTCTTCGTCAGCTTATCATCTTTCTGTTTAAGCCCATCACGAAGCTACTAAAATTCACCATCCTGGTTGAGGAAGTCCTCTAGAGTCCGGTGCTTAGTACGATACTCTCTATATTTGGAAGCCATCTTCTTAAAAACGGTCATCCTCCACTCTTCCCTCCAGTCACACTTTATCCCCATAAGAAGAGTCTGATATGCAAAAGAAAGGAGTCAGTATGAGCAAATTAAACATGCAAAGCAAATCCTAACATTAAAATACACTTACTCGCAGAGCCATGCTGTATATACCCAACGACAAATCTACATCGCTCATCATCAATAGCACTGTTTCAGAAGTCGCACATAAAGGAGCAAAGAATGACATTGCCCGTTTCGAGTTGGCCAAAGTTCGTAGTCCATAGGAATGATAATGTGCCAGTTATGACCCTCCTTCCTTACCTCCACTCGAGTATTCTTCTCCAAAAAAGCCTGTACCTCCTCAGGGTCGACATCTAAGCCAGAGTCGTATCCCTCCGAGGGGACCGCCCTACTTCCCCCGGCCGCCGAGGATGCACCACCTTCTGTGACTCGTGTAAGCTCTCTACTACCCCAAATCGCCTTAATCCTAGAAGGTCGTCTCTCTATAACGGAGCTTGTCGTGAAAATGGTCTCTACATCTGGTGCAAGCGCAGACTCCGTTCCCAAAGTGATGAATTGTTCCTGACCAACATCACAGCCTTTCCAGTTTCCACCCTTTGCCTTTTCCTCGACGATGACTCCTCACATTTAGATGGCTCATCTACGAGATGATAGATGGGTTGGGAGGAGATCTCATCCAGCACAGCGACAATTTTAGGAGCAGAATCCCTCATCGGCAAAACTTGAGTCCAATCTCCTCGAGTGGATTCAGCTAAGGCAAATTGCATTCCAGCCGACGCGACCGCCTGGAAAAATGTCGGCACTGGAGCCGTCTTCTTGAAAACTCGCCAACCTAGTGCCAAAGAGTGGACACCTTAGAGAGCAATGGTAAACAACAACAAAAGCCTAAGTAAAGGTGACACTTACTGGACGGGATTTTGGGTCCAAAACGCTTGTAAAAGGACAACCAATCACGAATTCCCACGATGTGGGGTAACACGCGAGCCATCCAATCTTCCATATCAAAAATGGGAGAAGGTGTGCACCTCTCAGCTGAAAAGTAAGGAAGCCTCAAGTGTGCCGAAAGGAAAAAGGCGAAAAAAAATAACGAGCAAACGTTAAGATACTTACGATTTTGGTTCCATTGCTTAGGAAACCCAGTCGGGTTCGCTACCAGGTGCTCGGTCTTGATGAAAAAGTACTTATGCCAGAACTTCCGATTCTTTCCGTCATCCATCCCGACCACCAACCCTGTAGGAGTATCATAGTACCTCTATAAAAACTAGGCGAAAATAAGTGCAGCAGGTGGCGAACATCAACCTCACAGCCGGCCAACTCTGCATACTTCGTCATCATCAAGAAAGCTTTATACAAGTAAGGAGAGCGTTGCATCAAGAAGACGTTGTAAAACCGACAAAATTCCTCCACTAGCAGAAGGAGAGGAAAAGTATAACCAATCAAGAATGGGTAGACATAGAATTCACAATACCTAGGTCGATGAACCTCCACGTTGTCGCCTCTAGTCGGAACAATTTCGATATGGGAATGGATGCGATATTTGGACCAGAGGTCTGCTATGTGAGGCGGTCCAGTCTTAGAGAGCCTTTGTGTGGGAGCAAAAGCTGGCTCCTTTGGAAAATCATTTCTAGCCAAAGGATTTTTGGGGACTATTCCTCCGCGGTAGGGAACTATCATCCTCTTCAGCCATGAATTCCTCACCGCCGGGAGGAAGGGCCACCGATAACGGAGTGGCATCGGAAACCTCATCATGAATGTGAGGGGGTTGTGAAATATTTCAACAATGAAACGTATTCTACCAACTCTGAAGAAGAAGATAACAACTGTGTAAGAAGGAGGAATGGAACTGAAGAAGCTGTAAGAAATCGAGAGCAAAAATTGGGGAAGAAGAAAAAAGAATAACAGTACTCAGAATGGTGAAAACTTCCGAAAAATGAAACCCCATCTATTTATAGGGTTGGGTAGCGCGATAATTGGAGCAAAAGATTATCAATGGCACCAAAATCAAAGCGGCAGATGCACAGATGCTGCATCGGGAAAATTTTTAATGATGACGCGAGTGTCCATGACATCACCTCACGATAGCCACACCAACCGCAGCCTCGTTAACTGCAACATTTTCTTGATCTCGGCCTATTCGATCTAATCAACACGACCAAATTTCTTCTAAACAAAAGCAAACTGGGTTCGCTAATCGAGGGTGTACAAGACCAAGATCTCAACAAGCGGAGGGACTAACTATATTGGTCTAAATTTGGTGTCCTAGTAACAGTAGGTTAACAAGATCGAGGACTAGGTCGACCACGGCGCAATAGTGAGAGGTCGTCCTCAGGAAGGTTATTGTCAGGGACGAGTAGCTGGAATAAAAAGATAACGGAAAGATAGATTAGAAATAGGCCTAACGAATATTCCTTTAGATATTCCTTATTTTGTAAATTTTAGGGTTTCTTGAAAATACCCCTTATAAATAGGAAGAGAAAAAGAACAAAAGGGGGATCTTCGCTTTCTGATAAAAATACATTGTCAAAGGTTGAATTGAGAGAATATACAAAAGTTGGCTTTTTCATTGATTATCTTATTCAAGTGCATGCTATTTAATATCTGTTCACAAGATCCAAAGATCTCATAACCATCTTCAATTCTCTCCTTTCCACGTTGTTGTCAGGAGAAAGAAGCATCCAAATCATATAATAATTGGATGGTAGATTCTTTCTTATTAAATTTATTTCCATTATCTACATTTATTGCGTGTTCATGTTATCATATTTATCGGTATTCTTTGAGTACAAAAGTGTTATTTGACGCTTGCAAACATCGTTCATCTCACCTATTTCCTACAATATTTGATATAAAATTTATTATTTTTAACTAAGAGTCATCCTTCATTTCATTAATTAGTTTAATAAAAAGGCTCAACACTTTTTTGGTCAAACAATTACCTGTTATGTCAGCTCATAAATAAGTTAGTACAAAAATTAGTCAATTAGTCATTTGTATCCAAAAGAATGTCAAATTTTTGCTTTCTCTTGAGCGAGTGTTGTTGGAAATAATTGGATACATCATAAGGAGTTTAAATCTGTGATTTGAGTTAAAAATTTGAAGTAGAAGATGAACAAGGAAAAACTTGATATGTGTATCACATCGTATATCACATCATCATCATCAACAACACAACAACAACAACAACAGACAACAATAACAACCCAGTGAAATCCCACAAGTGCGGTATGGGGAGGGTAGTGTTTACGCAGACCTTACCTTATTTCGGAGGAGTAGATAGGTTGTTTTCGATAGACCTTCGGCTCACGAAGATGGAAAGAGACAGTGGAGCAGTAACAACAAAGGAAGCCAAAAAGATAATATCAACAACGTAATAACCAGAAATAACAATAAGTAGTAACAATGGCACAATACTACAAATATAATGGAGCAATTTGGACACAATAAGAACCACTAGCATTACCAAAAACTATTAGAGTAGCCTCCTACAACCTAACCTACAACTCTAATGAAGTAATATAAACGCATTGGAGCCACTAGCAGCCTAAGACAAGATATTATCAGACTAGCCTCCTACCTCCTAAACTACAACCTTAATGTTCGACCTCCACAACGTCCTATTAAGGGCCATGTCCTCGTAAATCTGAAGCTGCACCATGTCCTTCCCGATCACGTCTCCCCAATATTTCTTAGGCAACCCTCTACCTTTTCTCATACCCATCAAGGCCAGTCTTTCACACCTCCTTACTGGGGCATCGAGACTTCTCCTCCACATGTGTCCGAACCATCTAAGTCTAGCTTCTCGCATCTTGTCTTCCATGGGAGCCACGCCCATCTTCCTTCGAATATCTTCATCTCTAATCTTATCCAGCCTAATGTGCTCGCACATCTATCTCAACATCCTCATTTCTACCACTTTAATCTTCTAGATATGAGAATTCTTGACCGGTTAGCACTCTGTACCATACAACATGGCCAGTCTAACCACCGCTTTATACAACTTACCTTTAAGTTTCGAAGGCACATTCCTATCACACAAAATGCTAGATGTTAGCCTCCATTTCATCCATCCCACCCCTATACGGTGCGTGACATCCTCATCAATCTCCTCATTCCCTGGATAACCGAACCAAGGTAGTTGAAGCTCCCTTTCTTGGGGATGACTTCAGAGGCAAGCCTCACGTCCATGTTCGATTCTCCTAAAACGCTACTGAAGTTGCACTCCATGTATTCTGTCTTAGTCATACTCAACTTGAAACCTTTAAACTCGAGGTTCAGTCTCCAAACCTCCAACCTCTTGCTAACACCGCCTCATATATCATCGATCAAAATTATATCATCATCAAATAACATACACCATAGCACCTCCCCTTGAATATGGTGCGTCAGTGCGTTCATTGGCAAAGCAAATAAGAACGGGTTAAGCATAGATCTTTGGTGTAACCCCATAACAATCGAAAAATGGTTTGAGTCGACCCCATAGTCCTAACACTAGTCTTAGCTCCATCATACATGTCCTTAATCACCCTAATATAAGCTACCGTAATACCTTTCACCTCTAGGAATCTTCAAATAACTTCCCTAAGGACCTTGTCATATGTTTTTTCTAGGTCAATAAACACCATGTGCAAATTCTTCTTCCTATCCCTGTGCATTTCAACCAACCTCCTTATAGAATGGATAGGTTCTGTATTAGAACGACCATACATGGACCTAAACTGGTTATCGAATCGACACCGACCTCCTCACACTCACTTCACCACCCTCTCCCCAAATTTCATGGTATGACTTAGTAACTTGATACCCCTATAGTTGTTACAATTCTGGATATCACCTTTATTTTTGTATAGCGATATCATCGTACCCCATCTCCAGTCTACTAACATCTTCTTCGTTTTTAAAATAATATTAATCATCCCAGTTAGCCACCTAATCCTGCTCTACCCACAAACCTCTAAAATTCTACCAGAATTCTGTCTGGCCCGGTTGCTTTAACCCTTCTCATCTTACGCATCGTCCCACGACCTCCACGACCTTAATGCGCCTATAGTAGCTAAAATCTCAGGAACTCTCAGAGTGCTCCAATTCACCTAGCACAATGTCCATGTCCCCTTCATCATTCAGCAGTTTATGAAAGTAAGTCTTCCATCTCCACTTAATCTGAGAGTCTTCCGTCAACACTCTTCCTTCCTCGTCCTTGATGCACCTCACTTGGTCTAGATCACGAGCTGTACTCTCTGACCTTGGCTAGTCGGAATAACTTCTTTTCCCCGCTTTTGTCCCCCAGTTCTTCGTACAAGCGACTAAATGTTGCAGTCTTAGCCTCCGTGACTGCTAACTTCGCTACCTTTCTAGATGTCTTATATCTTACTCTGTTTATCCTCCTCTCCTCCTGGTTTGTAATCTCCACTAACCTCCGTGTATGGTGCTTTCTTTTCTTCCACATTTCCCTGGACCTCGGCAATCAACCACCAGTTGTCCTTGTGACCGCCCAAGTAACCTTTCGAGACCCTAACACCTCTCTCACAGCCCCCCTTATACAGTTCACCGCCATTGTCCACATGTCACTTGTGTCCCCACTAGTTCTCTAGGCCCTCATAGCCAACAACCTCCCCTCCAGATCCTGAGCTTTATCCTTCATCAAGGCACCCCACCTAATCGTCGTACGACCATCAACCACGTTCTTCTTCCTCTTTATCATGATGCCGACGTCCATCACTACGAGCCTATGTTGAGTCGTGAGTGCCTCACTCGGGATAACTTTGCAATCCTTGCATAACCCTCTATCACACCTCCTAAGGAAGAGATAATCAATCTGAATCTTAGTCACCGTACTTCAAAAAATAACCAAATGCTCCTCCCTCTTCGAAATACTAGAGTTTGCAATCACCAACTCAAAAGCCTTAGCGAAATCCAACAGAGAAGTGACACCTCCATTCTTATCACCAAAGCCAAAGCAGTCATGAACCTCGTTGTAGCTACTAGAAGATATCCCGATATGCCCGTTGAAATCCCCTCCTATAAATAATCTCTTCGTGGATGGAATATCATGCCCCACCTCATACAAACCCTCCAAGAAATGCCTCTTAACCTCCTCATCTAAGCCCATTGGGGGAGTGTAAGCGCTAATGACATTTAGAGTGAGCCCTCCAACCACTAACTTAATATCCATTAATCTATCACTCTCCCGACTAACCTCTACCACCGTCTCTCTGTGTTCCTTTTCCACCAAAATACCATCTTATCCTTCGAGCCTCCAGAGTACCATAATTTGTACCCATCCGCATTCCTCGGTCGCTTGCTGGTGATGGATATTAGTATCATATTTGTATCACATGTATACCTGTGTGTGACATACATGCGTGATACATGTGTCGCAGAAGATTTTTTTAACTTGATTTTAACTACGAATTTTGATCAAATCAGTCCGAATCACCTCCAATCTTCCTCAAATTTTGTATATTAACTCATCTATATATTTGCAATGAATTTCAACCATATACATTGAAAAGGTCCCTTTTTGCTTAAATTGTGACTTGTCTATATTGTTTTTTTGTATTTCACACCTTGTTTGCTACCTCATCCATGAAATTTTCTTTCCGTCTTGCATCTAATGTTGTTGATAAGCTTAAAAATATGGAAGGATATCTTTGTGTATCATTCTTGGAGAAAAAAATCCTTATTTATTTGGATTTTCAATTTTTATATGTGATTGGCTAGTTTTGATAAGTCTATAATTAATTACTAGAGGTTGTAAGTTAGGACTTATTTGTGACATTTCCGTAAGATTCCCTTTATTGAACATGCATATTTGGATTTAATGCAACAACTTCACATATCCATTCAAGAAATATTTTTTGAACATGCAAATTTAGATTTAATGCAATCTTCATAGATCCATTCAAGAAATATTTTCCTCCCAAGTTAGATATATAAACTATTGTATATCAGTCAATTTTGTATAATTATTTTCTTGTAAAATATACTTCTGTCATTAAACGTTTAATTGATGTTTTAACTTATTGTTCTAAAATTATTTATTCATTAACTCAGGGAAGATGCACAAAGCGCGTATCCTAAGACTATTGATTAAAAAAATAGAACAATCGAGTAAAGAGCGGCTAAGAGACTTTTGGCCAAGCTACCAAAAACTGCTTATTTTCAAAAGTAATTTTATTCAATATCGCTTTTTGCAAAAGTATTTGTGCAAAACAGAAATTTTATGTTTGGCTAATTAATAGTGCTTTTTGCAAGCTCAACGTGTTTGGCCAATATTTTCAAAAAGTACTTTTAAGTATAAAATTACGAAAAGGGATAGTAAAGGTTCAGTTAGCAATTAGTATTATTTTTAAAATAATAAATATTTATTATAAAAGAAGTCAATTTAAATATCAAACGTAAAGTAAAAATATAAATTAAAAATTCTGATTAATATAAAATATAATTATTTCAAAGCAAAAACACTGATTATTTGGTATTACTTATTATTTATATGATAATTTGAATATATCAAATATATCATTCAATATAAATTTGAATTTACTCTTAGGAATATGTGAAAGAGAATAAAAATATGATTAAAATATAAAGGAAAAAAAAGATATAGTAAATAAAAAACAAAAGGAAAAGGAAAAATAGAATATTAAATTAATAAGGGATTATTTGAAAAATATAAATTTATTGTAAGTTTATTTTTGTCTTGAATAAATTAATTTTCTACTTTTGCTTCTGCAATTATTACTTCGAAGAAGCTAGAATTTGTAGCCTCTCTCTAAAAGCAGAAAAACTGTATATAAAAGGCTTTTGACAAAAAAAAAAAAGTTCTTTTGGTCTTCCAGAAACTCGATCAAACGGGCTCTAAGTGCAATACTTGAGGGATTTTTGCATCTATACCCGATTTTGGGATCATAATTGAACCTATACCCACTTTGCAAAAAATTTGCAAACCTACTTACTTTACGATCAACTTCAGACTTATCAGGTCTAAAATTAGTTTAAAAAAAATAGTCTGAGTGAAAAATAGCACTTCAGATGCACTTAAGGCCAAATAAGTTTGAAGTAAAACCAATGGTTTCATGCACTTAAGGCTAATAGGTCTAAAGTGCAACAAGCATTTTCCATTAAGGCTGATAAGTCTGAAGTAAAAATCTGCACTTCAGATACACTTAAGACCAAATAGGTCTGAAGTGTAACCAATGGTTTCATGCACTTAAGGACAATAAGTCTGAAGTGAAAAATTGCATATTAGATGCATTTAAGGCCCAAAGGTTTGAAGTGCAACATACATTTACCTAAAATCAATGTGAATAAGAAGTGAAAAATTGCACTTCAGATGCACTTAAGGTCAAACAGATCTGAAATGTAACCAATGGTTTCATACACTTAAGGCCAATATGTCTGAAATGAAAAATTACACTTCAAATGCACTTAAGGCCAAAAAGTCTGGAGTGCAACAAACGTTTTCATACACCTGCCAATAAGTCTGAAGTGAAAAATTACACTTCAGATGCACTTAATGCCAAAGGTCAGAAGTGCAACCAACGTTTTCATGCACTTAAGACCAAATAGGCCTTACGTGCAAATTACCCAGAAACACAAATTTATTCTTCGAATTTTAACAATCCAGTATATGATTTAATCAAATTTGATACATAACCTCCAAATATCATCAAGAACAAACCCCAAATCAGCAATTTGTCAAAACAACAATAAATCTAACGAACTTTGCAATTAAGAAATAAAAAACCTAAGCAATAGTAAAAAATAAAGCGCCACAACAACTCACCACTGTAAAATTCATAAACTACCTTAAAATATGTTACCATATAAAATCACTATCACCCGCAGAAGAAGAAAGATGAGAACAAGTCTGAAGCTGTTTAAAAAGTGGATACAAGTTTTAAAAAAAAATAAAAAGTAGATTAAGGTTAAATGGAGGGGACCAAGTAGGACGTAACTGCAATTTTACAATACTTAACCTGTCCATGAGCTGTATAAATATTGCCCAATCTACTTCAATTTTCACAAAAATGCCAAAGTTCATTGCTCTGTTTCTCTATGCTTTTGCAAGTTCTGAATCTTATTTTTCCTAGGACTATTCAAGTAGCAAGATTATCTCAAGTAACGAGTCATTTTATAGCAACTGTCCCTGGTCGCTTTGCTGAAAAAAAGCCTGGATGTCATGTTTTTATACCATCCTTAACAATAGAATTAGCAAGTTCCTTGGTGATCGACTCACTCAAAACATAAAAAATAAGGTCCTGCATGGAATTTGAGCACAACTTGCACAAATTGGAACAAAACAAGAGAAAGGAGAAAGGATGAAGGGGTAGTCTGCGGGGGGAAATAACTAAATTCCAATATAATATGGCACCTGTAATTGAGGTGACCTTTGCTTTTACAAACAAGGGATATCAAGAATAAGGGGTAAAGAAAGTAACAAGCAAAGAGTGTGACTTAGACCAAATTCCGACTGGGGTATGAATTCATTTAACTTACAGCAGAAAGATAAAGCAGTTCTCCCTTCCAATTTCTCTACAAAAAATGTCCTCAAAGAAGAGTAAAATGCCCGAATTTCTAATGTCTGAACCTAAAAAATAAGTGCAGCACCACAATTTCTACAGATTTTCTCAATAACCCCAGCACTCCTCCAAGCGGCAAATCGGAGATGTGAAGGAGTCTCAGATTCATGTCTAACAACCTGCAAACGGGGAAAACTGATGAGTTGTACTCAAAGAAGCCATCCAGATAAAAAGACAAGAGCTGATCCGAAGCCTATGATGGAGTTAGAAGATGAAGAAAAGAGGGAAACCAAAAGTTGCTTGTCACACATTTAAGTTGCAAAAAATGAAGGGGATGTCATAATGAAGTGGAGTCAACTTTACTTCAGGGTAACTCTACATGGGTCTCAAAGGTTTTGAAGGCTTCTCTCAGAAGCTTGCCATGTTGATTGATGACTAACACTGATGGCTGTACCCAGAAATAAAGGATATATTCCAGGCATTCCAAGTTGAACAATTTAGAATGTCAAAAGGATGGGCAGAAGTTGAACTAGGGAACTCTTTACTCTGGAAAATTGACGCAGAGAACCCATAACAGCTAAGAGAGCAAGATGTCATGCACTTCTGCCTAGTGAAATGATCATGATACACATGATCACCCACCAACTCCCAATGTTATCTACAAAAGATGACACGCATTCACAGGTAGTTTAGTAATTAATGCTTAAAACTATCTCCGATGCCACTGCATACATACGTACACACATGCATAGACTTATCTATATGTATATAATTCTTTTACATATAATTAATCTGATATTCCGGTATTCTGGTGCCAGTGTGCTCGTCATTTTTAATTTCTCGAGCTGTTTGAAAAAATTCAGTAAATAATAGTTCCACCCATACAAAATAACTGTAATTTTGGCCCAAGATAGGTGTCGCTTTAGAAAATCAAGAAGGCATTAATTGTTTTTCTTAAAGTCTACCTTACTCCAATAAATGATCTAAAAAGTCTGAGGAGACAGGTAATTAGCCAAATAACCCTTATGATTAATGCTGGGGTAATTAGCCAAATTGCTATTAAATGGTTTTCTTAATAGCATGCCAAAACCTTAAAAAACTTATTTTGGACCGGAGGAAGTAATATATTCTAGACAGATTTTACAAGATCTCCAATTCCTTGAATAATTAACAATAATGTGATGTTTTTCAAGCCAACCTAACTTGTTCAAAAGATTGTTAACCAATTACTTCGACTGATGGACCGAGACTGATACAATAAACAATACTGATTACCCCCAAAGTCCAGGCTGTCACATAAAATGGTGCCCCGGGAGTAATATCTTAAACACATTCTAATGACTGTCTCTGTGTGTCCAGAAACTGCAGAAAAGAAAAGCCACCTAAACGAATCATCCCATGGAAACATACAAGGCAAAAACAATTAAGCTGTAGAACCTCTTTAAAGACAGGGAGTAGGATACCAGCTTTATCTAGGAGAGACTAATATCAACTTGGCAAGGTCAACTGCCTCCCTTCTGCTTGAGTGTTATCTTGTCTCCCAAGCTAAGAGCAATTCCTTGTGTTTTGCTTCTTATGCGAATATAACCGCTGAGCTTACCATCTGATTGCTTTTCAATGCTCAGATTCACCAAAGCATCCTCTCCAAACGCACTTTTCGCATACAGATTAGCAGCAAGGAACCCACATTCATCTTCCAAAGCAGATCTGGAATTATGTAGGAAAGCAGATACATGAAAATTTTATACTGTCATCAGCAGCCGACAGCCGTGCATCAAAAGAAACAAGACTCAAATGACTTAAGCAACGAACAAGTAACACGTAACTCCTTTTCTCTTGACAAATCAAGTAACAGATAACTCCTAAAAGGAACTTATCAGTATATATTGATAGAATTACACATGCGCACATGTACACGTGCAGAGTGATATGTATTTAATACTGCCCAACATATCCAGCGAGTGAAAAACCAAAAAATGACCTTAGTGATTGTGAACCTGAAACATAAATTTGACTATCTTATTAATTTTGTGCAATTCAAGCAAATTCCAACAAGAGTAAATGGAAAAATGTTACAGAGAAGAAACTGATCTCGAGATGATAGAAAAAGAAACTACCTATTTCCCCTCAACTAGAAGTACTAGTGCAAATCCAATTTGGAAAAGATTCTCATTTCTTAGTCAAGACAAATTTAATTCTCACGGATAATGAAGTTCTATATTTTCTGATAGTAAATACCTGAGTCTTATTCCAACAATTTGCAACATTGCCATAACGTTCAAAAATCTTGTCTCTGAACAATTATATATATGACAGGAAACACCATACTCTAGAATATAGATTGTATTTATATTGATAATAACAAAATCATAAATTATGGGGCAGAATGCTGGCCAATCAAGAACTCCCATATCCAGAAGATGAACGTAGCTGAAATGAGGATGTTGCGATGGATGTGCGGCACACTAGGATGGATAAGATTAGGAATGAAGATATTCGGGAGAAAATGAGCGTGGCCCCCATGGAGGATAAGATGCGAGAAGCGAGGCTTAGATGGTTCGAGCATGTGAGACGGAGAAGCCTAGATGCCCAGCGAGGACCCCTGACACGGTAGGTGAGGAATCACTCTGGATCTTCTTTTTTTGAGCTACAACTAGGTGTGAACGGTTAGCGCTGCCAAGTAGGAGAAGAGGTAGATAGAGGGCTGCCTAAGAAGTATTAGGGGAGGTGATCAGGCAAGATATGGAGCGACTTCAACTTACCGAGGACATAGCCCTTGATAGGAGGATATGAAAGTCGAAGATTAGGGCAGAAGGGTAATAGGCCGTAGTGTGTTTTTCTAATCCGTTCCGGGTTTATTAGGGCTAGCTTGCTAGTACCTTGTTATTGATTATCAGAGTGCTAGTGTTAGGGTTATTTTTAGTACTAACTGCCGCTTCGATTTTCTAGTACCTTGTCGTTGTTACTACTTGTTGCTATTATTATTGCTTTCTTCCATCTGTTTTTCCGGTTCATTCATTGTTGGTATCATTTTCCTGGCCTTGTTGTTGATATTTACTTGTCTCTATTCTTACTCTCGAGCCGAGGGTCTTTTGGATACAACCTCTCTACCTCCTCAGGGTAGGAGTAAGGTTTGCGTACACATTACTCTCCCCAGACCCCACTTGTGGGATTTCACTGAGTTATTGTAGAGGAAACACCATACTCTAGAATCTAGATTGTATTAATATCAATAACAAAAAAATCATAAATCAGAAAATGCAAATAAAATAATCAAGCATCAACTTCCATAATTAATTCAGTGTGACCAGAGAACTTACGGTGCAGTCAGGCACTTCATGTTGGTTGATTTGATAATATGGTCAAGAAATTCTTTTTCATCCTGAATTACAGTGTTGACAGCAACCTGCAATGTACAATATTAGCTGAGGGGCTCGTGGTTTTAATCAGACCACTTCAGCCTGGGGTATTCATCAGTGCATATAATTAAATATAATACATGTAATAATTTACTTTAAAAAATTTGATAAACCCAGTCGTAACACACATTTTGAAGTAACCCAAAAGGAAACCAGGAATCACAGGACTTAATTCATCAAAACGAAGGAGAACGACTTTGTCTCTATTTCTACAACTCAACAGATTATTTATGATATCAAAAGGTTTAGAAAGTTAGAAGCAGCAACAACAAAAAAATAACAATCAAATGATTGTTAAACAATCAAAGAATGGCATTCTACCTTGTTTTCCCACTCGAATTCAGCCCACATAGTTCGAAAAGCAGCATCACTACACACGGCAGGAGATATGTAATCCATGATGTCAATGTGGATATCATTGAGCACGACAACAGTCCGCTCAAGTACATTTGAAGTCTCATAGACAATGTTACCAAAAATTACTCCAGTCTCAGTAGAAGACACCTTGATATTAGCTTTTATCTGCTTGCTTGACTCAGGAGCTAGAGTATAATTCTGTGGACGCTCAACGAGCTTCAGATCACCCATTGTTGCCAATTCCAAACATAAATTCTGAAGTGTCTCTTTGGTTCGGTTTATAACAGTGACATCCAGGACAATATCATAATGATGAACTGTCACAAATGCTTCAGCGTAAACAGGATCACTAAATCCCGTGAGCTGCAGAACCCGATTTAGCTTATTAGCATCATTTTCGTCCTTGACAAATTCTCCTGTGGCATGCTTCAAATCATCCTGGACAGCATCTTCCAACTCCAGCTGGCTCATGCCCTGGAGTACATATATTTAGTTAGGACATGGAGAAACAACTATTGCATTGATTCTGAGCACCAAGAAGGGGAAAAATTGAACTATCCAAGCAACCCTTGCATGTTTTAGAAACTACTGCACAAAATTAGTGTTTTAAGGAGAATGTAGAAAACATGCAACAGTGGAAGGAAATGGCGTGTGGTTTACACATGACCTTATTATCAGCCTTTTTGAGGCGCGAAGTCCACTCTCATTCATTCATCATTTTTGGAGAAAGAAGCCCAAAAATTGGCACACAAAAGCAACCCAAACCTAATATGCATACAAATTTAAGACTTCTTAATATAGTAATAACAGCTATTTGTCTATACTACCATATTTATGACATTCATTTTCTATTCTATTTGTTATATAGAATGAAATTATGACTTAAAGGAAAAGTAGTTAATTTTCAAAATTAGATATTAGAAACTTAAGAAACAGAAGAAAAAAACGGTTCTTTGTAAACCTTTTCTCTATATAATGGTATCACAATTAGCTAGAAAGGAAAAATGATATGGTCTCAATTGCTAACGAGATCTTACATAAGTATTTAAAGTGAAATTTAGTCAATTAACATAAACTAAAACATAGAACTCAAAAACTAGATTTAACGTGAATGCTCAAATCTTACTTTCTACAGACAGATAATGTGCAAGGCAATTTACGTTATTCCACAAAAAGTAACGGCACTTATAGAATGTCCAGGTTTTGCACCATGTTTTTTAAGTTATGATATAATGTTCCCAATTCCAAAAAGAAAAAGGTACAGAAGAAACACAAAACCCTTGCAAATTAGGTACAGGTTGCAATTTGCACTATTGTAAAATTGAAATATCACATTAAGACACATCCCACCTAAGCAACAAAGCATCAAACAAAATAACTTTGCAATTATTTTCACTCAAGATTAGGACCAAAAAATTTACAGTCCCAGCACCAACATAATGAATTCTTCTAGATAAGGTATGCTATTTTCTTCAAAATTACCCTAGTTTTGATTCTGATTTTGGGAATCAAATTGTATCTTGTCTCGAATTTTTCCGTCCATCGTGGTCAATGTACCCAAAATTGTTTGACCAGATCCGGTACGGATCCCATACCCACACCCATACTAGTTCGTGTCGACACGGCACACAGGCACGGCACCTAAACTGCCATGCCGAAGCAACTTAGATTATTGATACCTAACATTTTCAATAAGCACGGAACTAGAAAAGAGAATCTCCAGAGACCTCCAACCACAAAATGTTTCAGGTAAAAGTGTCTTACCCTCCTACTCTTCAAATGGTAGAAATCAATGAGGTCATCTGGCTGGGAGAAGGAAGTTTGTGCCTTTGCTTTGATCTCCTCTGTCTCTCTTAGCTGTTTATCAGAAAGCATTTTAACAAAACTCTCTCGGCAAGAGCTCAACCAGATCTGCCTAACCTCGTCACCTGTATTACAGAGCAATCTTACGCAAAGAACTATTCTGTCATAAGAATCATTGTCAATTGGGTGAGGAAGAACAGAAGACTGCCCTAGCTGTAGAATTGAGACCATTATCAGTAATGCATTTGTCCTTGCTTTGTTCACTTCAATTTTTGATGGTTGAACTTCTTCCAGCCTCAGAATGAGCTTAGTCAGTGTACAAGCAACAACTGCTCCCAGGAAGAAATCACCAGTGAGAAGAAGGGATCTCAGGTTTCCAGTGGTTAAAGATCCTTGAACAACTGTTGCAGGAGAGAAAACAGTTTCAGAGGCAGCACTTTGAGTAGCATATGTTCCATCAGCAAGGATAGCTGGTCTTCTAGATGACACAGTAGTAATGGAGTTTGCTTGCGGAGTCTTTTTTGAAGAATCAGTAGCTTCACTTTCCTCAGAAACTGAGTAAAATGGTAGGTCTCCAAGACACTGTTTGATAGTTGCAATGCCACTCTCAACTTCAGAGAGAGATAGACAATACTCTCCAATTATCCAAAGGGCACAGGAACAAACTCGTGCTGCTCGAATTTGGTAGAAAGTGTCTAGTAGCCTTGTCACAATGGAAACCCTTAATTTTGGGTTTGTTTCGATAATCTCCCGGACAAATACAACCACATCAATTGCAGAAGCAACATTGTTATCTCCCAAGAAGTCCATCAAAAGATGGACTACAGTGCTTGCCACTTCCGGAAACTTTATGGCACATGAATGAATGGCTTGGATGAGCATTTGGCGGTACTCGCCATTCTTCTCAAGCTCACCGCTTTGAGTTTTCACAACTTCTTTCTTCAGTGTAAGAACAACCTCATTGATATTCCTGGGAGTGATCAATTCAAGAACAATGTCGAGTGTTTTTCTTCTGATGTCAAGGTTCGGGCTGGAAAGTACTCTAAGGACATCCATTATCATATCAACCATGATATCTTTATGGGAAGATTTCAATTCATTCAGTCGATCAAGCACAATAAGCTTAACGTTGTTGTCACTCTGAGATTGAAGAAGTTGACAGTAGGTGTTGGCTGCAGCTCTTATAGCAGTTGGAGCAGAAGACAAGGAAACAAGAGTCCCAGCACATTCATAGGTAACAGCAGCAGAAGGGGCAGTCAGCAATGATATAATAATCTTGATATACCTCCCTTTCTCCGCTTTGTTTGTCCTGCAAACTTTTCGAATCAAATCCAATACAACCATCTGAAGTAACTCGCCCCAATCAGAGACTCTATCAACATGAGTCAAGAGGTAATTGATAGCACGCTCTTGAGCACATTGGAAGAGCATCAGAAATGCATTCCTCTTAGCCGATGGATCCTGCTCAGTGGTCAGAACATTCTCAATCTTTTCTGGTGCGTCTACCAGGAGCTGCTCACCCTGTGGGAGCTTGTAAATAGACATCACAGCAAGAATTGCATTCCTCCGCACAAATGGATGACGATGCTCTAAGTTGCTCATAATAGATGGAATTAGAGGTTCAATTATATCAACCTCATTCAGCCTGCAAAGAAATCTCAAAGTAACTCCACGAAGGTACTCATTTGGATGCTGCAAATTATTCCTCAAGTTCTGGCAGATTAGGATCATCTCAGGCAGCACACGCCCCTTAGGATCCGTCTTCTCAATAATTTCCAAATACAAAAGCAATAGTTTTTGAATTGTGTGATCCTCAGAAGGCAAGACATATCTAATAATAGTAATAAAGAGCTGAGGTAGGGTTTCTCCATTTAATAAAAGCATTACA
Source organism: Nicotiana glauca (assembly GCA_026770625.1). Classification (NCBI taxonomy): domain Eukaryota; kingdom Viridiplantae; phylum Streptophyta; class Magnoliopsida; order Solanales; family Solanaceae; genus Nicotiana; species Nicotiana glauca. The sequence continues at coordinate 40,837 of MU703938.1, forward strand.
GCTTTCTTCATAGCATCAATCTTGGCGGGGACATCATTTCCTTCAAGTGCTTCTTTGATCTCATTGGCAAGAGCTGGTGTACCCTTGTCAAAATGTATCAGCAGAGAGCAGGACTTCTCCATTGTATTCCGCTTACTTTACCTAAAATTAGTATAGCTTGGCATAAATCTCAACCTGACAATATCTTTAGTTTCAAAATAAGGAATAAAGTCACAAGGATCAAAGAAAAGAATTCTTCTATTGAACTAGTTAAATTACTACAATTCATGTTATATGATCAACTAATGCTACACAAATGCTGATTCAGGATTTGGTCTTTATAGAATATATATTCGAGTTTGAAATTCTACCATAGTCCATTTGATCACTGGGTTCAAATTTATTATATGTAAATTTATTAACATATAGAGGACCTAAGTTGAAGTTATTAGATTCAAATGAAACCGTATCTATTACCCTACATCCATCTCTGATCCTACATCAGTTCTGTAAATACATCCATTTACAAGGAGATCAAAAATACAAAACTATCAAGGGAAGAAAAGGCACTAAATGAAATGCAAGATAATTAGTAAACTCATATCAATGCACGTTTGATTCAAAAGTCATATAAGGAACAGACAACCTAATACCAAATCCAATTCTTTTAAGAGCAGATCAATACTAAATTACAGTATTGGATCAGAAAACACAGACAAAAATGTGATACTGAAGGAAAAAAATAAACCTCAAATCATTAAGCTTAAACAAATAGGAGTATAAAATTGGTCCACGAATTACTACTATATACAAGTGGAAAAGATCACGAAAGACACACTTCACTTCTGATTCAACCACCTAATTCGGATCCATAAAATTGATCAAAATATAGCATTAATGAAAAACAGGACATTGAACCCTAAACCATATAATTCGTAAAGTTTGAAATCAACCCAATAAGCAAAGCATAGATAAAAGAGGGGCCAGATAGAGAAATAGAGCAAAGGACAGAACTAGGATGAAAATCAATTGTATACAGACGAGAAATTGATCAAAAACGTACTCGCCAGAGAGGATGAATCTTCAATAGGAGAAATTCGGTGTGGACGTCGAATTGGGTCTAGAAATTCGGTGTGGACGAGGGACGAGTACTAGGGGTCTGTTATACTCAGATCTGCAAGATCCGAAGAAAGAGAGAGAGGAGTAGAGTGTGTTGTTTCTTAAGTTGTAAGTTTATTTTTTTTATTTTCCTTCTTAAGTTGTGCTCCTGTAACGAGCCTGCACTTAACCAAGTAATACAAAAGCCAATCACAATATAATTCTCTAATACTCCTTCTTTCCAAAATAAGTAATTTTTTTTTAGATATTTTTCATGCGGATGAAGAATTTTACCTTTTAACATTAATTAACAATGAAATTGGTCATATTAACCTTTACGATCTCACATAAACACTCCTAACACATATTCCAACACTATTTACTCCAAAGATAATGTAGAAAAAAATAATTAATTCATTCTTAAAATCTGAAAAAATTACTTATTTTGAACCACAAGAAAAATGCCAAAAAATTACTTATTTTAGACCGGAAGGAGTAATAAATAAATGAAAGAGAAAAAACATCTTTCAGTTTGACAAACAGTATAATTTGAGGAAATCAATCAATTTTTCCTCAGGAATCTCAGTAATAAAGTTAGCTAAATGGACTTTTAACTCATTAGCGGTGAATTGATGTTTGGCTAAAAATTCATGTTTTTTATGTAAATTGCCCTGCGTTATGCCTCGACCTCGTTAAATTTGGTACTGAATATTTGTGACTCAAGCTTAATAATGATGTTTATATGTGTAGAGGTTAATCGCAGGCGATATGGAAGGATTGTGCATAAATTAAAATTAAAATGGAAGAATTTAGAGGATTGTGGTTTTTTGGCATCCAGATTTGAGCCAGGCGCAGTTCAAAACGCAAAAGACAACACTACACAGAGTTGGGTGTCCAGCTTTGCGCCAGGAACGATTCAAAATGCCAAAGTGGGAAACTTTTCCTATTTCGGCTAGGACTTAATATTTTGACCCTACTCGCCCCCAATATGTATAAAGGGGTTCTAAACCTATTTTTAGAGGAGAGACATTAGTGGAGAGGCAAGAATGCTGCGGGAATACTTGAAGCAAGGAATCACAAGAGTTTTCTCTCCGTTCTTCCTTAATATGTATTTAAATGCTTTCGAATCTGTATTAGCATGACTATGAGTAGCTACATTTCTTTCTAGAGGTTTGGTGGACCATTTTGTAAGATGAATTCTTGATATGTTTTGTCATAATTGAGTCTTTAGATTTCTCTATATGTTCAACTACGTGCTTATTTTAGTTAATTGAAGAGCTCTCAAATAACTGTGCCTATTTATTTTGTATTGCTAGGAAAGAGTACATCTTTAGGTGGTTGTTGAACAACATTACTCCTAACGTATGTGAGGAATCAATACGGCAGGTTTAAAGGTGGGTTTGGGAATAACAAAATCTTAGCGTAGTCATAGTGAGCGATAAGATAGTGCCAGCTAGCGTAGTTCAGGATAATATATCTAGTAAATTATTATAGTTGTTCGGGAGAGAATTACGACATTTGAAGTGCTCACATTCAGTAGAGAATGCTTAGACAAAATTATAGGAAATGTAGCGAGAAAGATTCCGATAATCGGTGAAATCATAACTCTAGGCCTCCTTAATATTGTCTCCAACTCCATCCTCGTTAGTTAATAATTTTACAGCTTTCTAGTGTTTATTATAGTTAATTAGTTTAAAATATAATCACAATCTTTATACCTTAAGAATTGTTCGAGCTTGTCTTTGTAGTGATATTGAATAGTTGCAGCTAAATCTTAGTTCTCTATAGGATTCAACTCCGGACTCTTAGACAGGATTATATTTGTAGTGGCTGCTTAGTCCTTTTTATAAGGCATAGTTGGGCATGACAAAATTGTGGTGTTATTGCCGGAAACTAGTGGTGTAATTACAATTGTAAATATTGTTAGGTTTCAAGTCTGAACTCTTGTTTTGTTTTGTTTTCTTTTATTTTATTTTTAAATGTTACCAGTTGATTTGAAAGACATAGCATCTTGGAATTATGAGAGTTTTGATGTTGGTAATTCTGCTTTTGATCTTCTTCATGCATATGTGAAGGAAACCACCCGTGGCAAAATTATCAAAATATTGTCGAGAGCGAGTTATATGCACCAACTCAATATTCTGTGTGGAATGTGTGTGATATGTGTGATAGTCAAAATGGTCACTTTTACTGTAGCGCTTATATTTTTTATCCTCCCCCAACCCCTTATTATGATGGTTCTACTTTTTTTGTGTGAAGTTAATAGAAACAAAGATCCAGGGGATACTGACCTAAAGGAGATGATGTTATTATGCATTGTGGAACAAAATAACGAGATAAAATTACATATATAAAGGCAAGAGACAACTGTTCACAATTTTAAGGCTCAAGTGAGTTAAGTGGTGGAAGATTTGAATGTTCAACAAGCTAATATTGTGAATAGTAGCCAAAAGCAGTGTAAATTAGAGTCAGCAATTGATACTCTAATGGAGTTAAGAGTAGAACAACAACAACCTAGCCAACTCGGACTTGAGGATGCCGATATTAAAGAAGTGGTAGTAGAGTCAACCATGTGCATTGAGGATACAAATTCAGTTGACCGTAGTGTCATTGGTTTGGAGGATGTTGATAAGCTTGAAATTAATGTATTTGACCGGATAGGACCTCATTCCAAACACTTCTCCATATTGTGTTCAGGCGATAAAATGAGAGTGTATCCTTACTAGTGTGAGATCATGATTTTTGCCCTATATGAATGACTCCCATAAATTCGAAACAAAATAATTTCTTGCAGTGTTTGCAATTTTGTGGATTTTCGCGGCATTTTCTGTTAATTATTTGTATTTTGGTTTGTGCATTTTAATTAGTAAAAAAAAATAATAATAATACAAAAAAAATATTGCATATGCATTTAGGAGTTAATTTTGCATTGTAAGAATTATTTAGTAATTAAGTTGTTTCATGAAAAGAAAGATAACAAAAATAGTTTAATTTGCACCTTTTAATTTTAACTTTGATTTTGATTAGTTTTTTTAATTTATTTTTTTTTAATTGAGTTAACTATCTTCTGAAGGGTTAATTAGTGATTTTATTGAGTTAAGTAGTTTCTAAGAGTTAATTTAGGAATTGTATTAATTTTGGAAGAAAAAAAAAGAAAGAAGAAAAAGGGGAAGGGAATTTTGAATTAGATTGTTTGAAATAGAAAAGAAGAGATGGGCAGTCTTCAATTCCTCCATTCCAAGCCCAACACTCCCTCACCCAGACCCACGCCCAAACCACTCATACCCAACCCATTCCCCTTACCCATCCCAAATATACGAACGGGCACCTAAATCCCTAATCTCCCAAGACCCAAACGATGGGCGTTACTGTTCTTCTTCTCCAACACGCCCAAATCCGTCCCCAAAATTGCCAAAGTCACGCGAGTGAATCCCAATCTCAATACCACGCATTCCCCCTCCCTCCCTGTCACCATATTTGTAACGACCTCTGACAGATTCTCTCATCCCCATTCCTTTCTCACATGATGGAAGCCTCTAGAAGGCATATGCTGGATGAATGGAGAGCGTGAGATCGATTTCGATTAATCCTAGCGCCTCATTCATCAGGTGTTTGCCTGATAACTAGAGGAATTTTGGAATTTTTTTAGGGGGACTGGGCTAAAAATTCAGAAAAAGGAAAAGTGCAAAGGATTCTGAAATTTCTGTTTTTCGGAGTTTGTTTCTTTCTTCTTGGTCGAGTTCATTAAAAGTTTAAGAGAAGGATAGATATTTTCTTTATGGTCTGAGTCCTGTTTTGTGTTCGAAAGAGATGAAAAGATGAATTGAAGCTCGAGTTCGATTTTTTATTGTTGTTCTGCTGAGTTGCTGCTAAACCTCGCTAGTATTCGAAGGCGAAAGGCGTATTATTATGGATGTAATTATTAACAGGAGTTTGCAATTTCAGGTTCGAATCTCCTTTTCGCTGTGTAACTCTGTTTGTTTTTTTTTAATAAAATGCTCTTGAGATGTGCATTCTGTCTAAAAAAAAAAAGTCTGCGCAGAAGATATACACGACCCACCCCCTCGGATCGTCTCTTTCACTTGGAGAAGACTTAGAGCAGCCATGAACAAGGGACCTCAGGCCAGCCTTGTCCGAGTTCTCCACAGTAGCCAGCAGCCTTTACACCTAAACACCCTTCCCCATCGATCCTCTTCATCAACGACCAAACACCTCAAACCAGCGATTCCATCCGCCGCCACTGCCATCTCCGGCAAGCTGGCCGGCAAGTCGTCGAGCTTCAACACCTCCATAATCACCATAGGAACCCATCAACCAAGAGGCCATTCAATATCTTTTTCCGAAAAGTCTCAAGTTTCCGATTGAGTTTGAATTTCGCTCGAGTTCGCCGTCGTTGGTTAGTCGATGTTCGTGGTTCCGACTTGGTTCGTGTTCCCTGTTCGTGGTCGAGTTTTGTTCGACATGTCGGGTTCTATTCAATACCATCTCAACAATTTGTAACTGTTCCTGGCCATTCTTATATGAGGTTGAAATCAAATACATTTACAGAATGTTCATTTCGTTTGCCTCTTACCCAATTCGTCCAATATTTGTGAGTGAGCTTTCTTGTTTAAATTTTGTTTGTTATGCTTTCACGTTTCTGTTCATTGGTTTACTATCTTGATGTGTTCATTTAATTTCTGTTTAAAATTTAGACTAATGAATCTCTAAAATTGTTGAGTTGTTTGTTGGCAGGGATCTCAAATAAAATGATTATAGCTTTGGGTAATCTTTGTTAATTTTCTGTACTTTGCGTTTGTTCAATTCGACTAAAATAAGAGTATGTGCCAGCCACAGACTGATTTTTTAAGAGAAATTGAAAGTAGATGTGGGTTCATGCCATTCTTTAGTTGAATACACATTTGCATAGAATTGGAATTGAGGTGCGTCGTGCCGAACAAAAATGACAATTGTTTGGCCCTCGTTTAATTAATCTTGTTTATCCTTAGAAATTGAGGCGTGCCATTTAGCGAATTTTCATGGCTCTCGCAATGTTTCTATTGTGTAGTAGCTTTAGGCGCGTTAGCTTAATAATATTACTTTCCTAAACTCGGGTGCGCATTTATGTGATCCAAATCCAAATCTCAACGATGTTAAAATATGTCAAAATCCACGGGTGCATTTATGTGACGTGGTTCGAGACATATTTTAATGACGTTGCAATTCTCTTTAAAAATAATAATAAAAGCGGTTAAAAGTTAAAATTGCACATAGGTTCATAATTGTTTAAAATCAGATAAATCAAGCCGAATATAACAGTTGAGCGACCGTTCTAGAACCACGAAACTTGGGAATGCCTAACACCTTCTACCGGGTTAACAGAATTCCTTACCCGGATTTCTTGTTCGCGGAATGTTAAACAGAATCATTATTTTCCTCGATTCGGGATTCGATCGATGACTTGGGACACCATAAATCTACCAAGTGGCGACTCTGAATCTGTAACGACCCGACCGGTCGTTTTGAGTACTAGCGCTCCGTTCAGCAGTCGGAGGCCATGAACAACTTCATTTCAGGTATTATGACTTGTTCGCATGGTCGGAATTTAAATTCGGGAAGATCGAAGTTAAATTTAGATGAGAATTCTCATTTGAGAAGCTTAAAGTCAAAAGAAGGAACTAGGATTGGATTTTTGAGTAAACGACCTCGAAATCGGGATCTGAAGGTTCCAGCATGTTCGTATGATGATTTTGGACTTGGGCGTATGCCCTGATTGGGTTTTGAATAACCCGGGAGCGTTTTGGCTCCTATTATGGAAGTTGGCATTTTAGAAGAAATTTCATAAGTTTGGCTTGATGAGCATTCTAGTGTTATCAAAGTCCGTTTCGGATTCCGAGACTGTGAATAGCTCCGTATAGTGATTTTGGAGTTGGGGGCGCGATCGGAAGTGAATTCGGAGGTCCGTAGATCATTTTGAAGCCATTTGGCTAAAGATAGAAAGTTGAAGGTTTTCGGAGAGTTTGACCGGGGGTTGACTTTTTGATATCGGGGTCGGAGTCAAATTCCGGAAGTTTGAGTAGGTCCGTAATGTCAAATATGACTTGTGTGCAAAATTTGAAGTCAATCGGACGTGTTTTGATGGGTTTAAACATCGAAAATAGAAGTTGAAACTTCAAAGTTCATAAAGCTTGAATTTAGGGTGTAATTCATGATTTTAGCGTTGTTTGATGTGATTTGAAGTCTCGAGCAAGCCCGAAATGTGTTTTGGGATTGATTGGTATGATTGGTTGGGGTCCCGGGGGCCTCGGGTGGATTCCGGGTGGTTAACGGATCGAAATTGGAAATTTGGAAGGCTGAGTGTGCTGCTTCTGTCATAACCGCATATGTGGTTATTGGACCGCAGATGCGGTCAAAATCTCGCAGAAGCGGAAGGGGCCAAGCCCAAGGGAAAATCGCAGAAGCGGTTCCGCTTAAGCGGCCCCCAGACCGCAGAAGCGGTTAGAAAATCGCAGAAGCGACATCCGCAGAAGCGGAAATTTCTTCGCATAAGCGAAGGAGGCTAGGCTAGGGTTAAGCCGCAGAAGCAGCCTTTTATCCGCAGAAGCGGAACCGCATAAGCGGTTATCATTCCGCAGAAGCGGAAATTGCTGGAGCAGTAAGGTTGTTTTAAATCGGGATTTTGGTTCATTT
>MU703938.1:63557-84989 GCA_026770625.1 Nicotiana glauca
TATGTTTTTAGGGTTATGATTAAGTTTTCCGACATTTTTAATTTAATTCCTTGATCTATAGAGACCGTTGGATTAGAGTAGATGAACGGTTAAGATTAAACGACGTCGTTTTGGCTAACGAAAAGGGGCATGCCGGGTAAATAAGCATTTGGGCTGGACCAACAGGATTGAAATGGTATTTGCTTGGGCTGTGTTATTTTGACCCACTATATGGTCTCTTAACTAAGACCATTTTCTTTTAATTCTTTTTATTTGTTTATTATTATTATTTATATTTTTTATTTATTTATTCATTTTTTGTTATTTTTTCCATTTTATCATTTTGTATTTTATTTTCTCAATTTTATAAAGATGCAAAAATAAAACTTTAAAACTAATTAATGGCCTAAACTACTTTTACAACTATTTTGTAGCAATTTCCAATTAAAACAATAAAATGCGAAAGTGAGCTATTTTTTGTGATTTTCTTTAAATTTGTAAAATACCTATTTAGTACTAAAAATGTGAAATTAAAATCCTAATGCAAATGCATATTTTTGTATTTTTAATATGAATTATTATGCAATCAATTATCACAAAAATGCAACAATTATCAGAAAAAATGACACCAAAATATAAAAATTATAAAAATAAAGAAAAAATCATTTTTTTGGATTTTTTGGGAATAATTTGCTTAGGGCAAAAATCACGTGCTCACAGGGGGTGTAGTGAAAAAAGGAGGTATGACAACTAGCATAAAGGAGAGTCAATGGAAGAGATAGAAGCCACACATTTTAAAATTTGTTTATGCCATTTAGGCAAAACAACATTGCTCGTTTGAAGGCCAAGAAGTGAGATGTCACGACCCAAACCCCGCTCCGGTCGTGATGGCGCCTCTCGTGAAGACAAGGCCAGCCAACCAACCCATTTCACCTTTTTAGAAAAATTAAATGTTGATTCACATTTTTAACATAATTAAATAACCACAGTCTAAACAGAAATTTCTTTATTAAGTGCGGAATACAACCCAAACACAACCCAAATCGGGATGTCACAAGTCACGGGCATCTAATAGAGTATAAATACGACTACAAGACCTGTAATATATAAAATAGGACTGATAAACAATTAGCCTACCTTTGGTCTCAGGTTCGCTACTTGCTAGCCTAGAGCTGACCCTGGTTGTGATCAAGAAGTCTGCAACTAATAGAAGTGCGGTGCTGCGAACGCTGGCGGTCACTTTGCTAAACTCTGATAACTTAGCCTCCGATCAGCTCAGAACCCTCTACCGGGGGAACAAATACCTTCATCGGCACGCGAGGTGCAGGGAGTAAAGTGAGTACTCCAACTCAGTGAGTAATAAAGGTAAATAATAACTGAGCAGCAAGAAATCACGCAAGGCAAACCATAATGCAGTACAGAGCAGTGTAAAACCTTTTGAGAAAAACAATGAAGCTGTGAAATCCTTAGAAATATCTTAGCTCAGTTTAAATCTCTTTTGAAAATGACTTCTTCAACGATTATGCAGTGATTGCAAAATAGTTAGTGCCGATAAGCACAGAAAATCCCCCCCCCCCTCGGGCACAAATACCACAGTATAACAGGTGAAATGACAAGTAATTAAATATGAAAGATGAACACATAAAAAGTTCGCCCCTCAAACAATATCTCAGAATAGTACCAGTCCCTTAGGCTACCTCACAATCACTCGTATCAGCCCCTCGGGCTCACTCGCAGAATAGTATAAGCCCCTCGGGCTACCACACGGTCACTCGTATCAGCCCCTCGGGCTCACTCTCAGAACAATGGGTACCCGCGTTCACTGTGGGTGTGCAGACTCCGGAGGGGCCCCTTACGGCCCAAGCGTTATATCAAGCCACCTCTGGCATCATCACTCGACACTCATCTCACATCACTCGGCACTCGGCCTCACATCACTCAAGCCACCTCGTGGCATATAAATGTATCTCAGGTCCTCGGCCTCATATCACTCAGCATATCCTCACATATGGCCCTCGGCCTCACTCAGTTCGAAAACCATCACAAGCCTCTCGGGCATTAGTAAAACAGTAGTTCTCAGCCCAAAAAATCATTTAAGTTTCAAATCTGAGTAAAAGTGGATGAGTTTGTAAAACAGTAGATATCAACATGACTGAGTTCAAGTAATAGATCAAAACAGTGAGGAAATAGTGATAAAAATCCCCGAATGGTTCAAATAATTGGCACGAAGCCCAAATATGGCAATCAGCCCAAATCATGGTGATAACAAACAAGTTTCAGTCAAATACGCGGTAAATCATCAATCGGGATGGACCAAGTCATAATCCCCAGTAGTAAAAGAGCCCACGCTTATCATCCAGCGCGTGTCTCACCTCAATATAGCAGTAGGACGTGCAATCTGAGGTTTCAAACCCTCAGGATATCATTTACAATTATTACTCACCTCGAACCGGCGAAATCACTAGCTCACGATGCCCTTGCCCCTCAAATCGGCCTCAACACGCATCGAATCCATCCAAAATCAGAGCGAATACATCACAATATGCTAAGGGAACAAAACCCAAGCGAAAACAATCAATAACGAGCACAAATCCCGAAATTACCAAAACTTGAGCCTCGAGCCCACCTCTCGAAACTCATAAATTTTTACATCATTAGATTCCTTATCACTCCACGAGTCTATGCATATAAAGAACACCAAAATCGGAGTCCAAATGGCCCCTCAAATCCCAATTTAAAATTCCAAAATTCCAAGCCCTAGTTCTTCCATTTTTAGCTTAAGTTCCATGAATTTCTAGGTGGATTACACAATATAATCGATCTCAAGACCAAAGTTCTTACCTCAAGTCTTTTCCTTTTGAATCCCTCTTTAATCTCCACCAAGAAGCTCTCAAAATGATCAGCCATGGAGGAAAAAATGACCCAAAATCGCGGATGAAATGAAATTATAACATTCTGCCCAGCACTAAAATTCCTTCATCGCGTTCGCAACTACTGCCTTGCGAACGCGAAGCTCATCCTTTAATTTTCAAAAATTACTCGCCTGTGTTGGAAAAACAAAACCAATGTCCAAATAGTGTCGAAACTCTGCCGGATTTTTGAAAACGAAAAGAAAGAGAAAAAAGAAAAAAAAATCTTGTTTTTCAAAAATAGTTCGTTTATTTATCAATGAAAAAAAAGCAAAAAAAAAGTCTTATTTTTCAAAAATAGTTTGTTTATTTATCAATGAAAAAAAAAAGAGTCTTGTTTTCAAAATCGTTTGTTTTATTTACCAATAAAAAAGAAAAAAAAAGAGTCTTATTTTCAAAAATAGTTTGTTTTGTTTGACCGAACTATGCCAGTTTGATTCTCACAAGGTGTGGGATACGTAGGCAACCCCCACTAGGTCCAACTTCTTTTTGCAAAAATAGCCCAAAACGAACAAAATTTTGTTTTTATTGTAAATAGGTAAGGTGATGCTTTTTTTTGGTCAAAAATAGCCGAATGTTCCCTAAAGGGACGCCGGAAGGCTGCTTTTGCGAGAATAACCACCTTTGGTCATTTTTCAAGGTTTTGGCTGGTTAGCCAACACAGCCTTAAAATCTTCGTCCCCGAGGTGCTGAAAGGCCGTATGCGCAAAATCGGGTCTTTGTTCTTAATTTGGAAAAAAAAGTGTCAACTTTGTTTTTAAGTCATATGAGTCTTGATTTTTGCTTAATCACCTTAATAAATGTGCAGAATGAGCACGAGCCCAAGTGTGCCAATAACAGTTAAAGAACAAGATCCTTTTGGAGTCTGCCAGTTTGTCTCGGAGTCTGTATTTTCTTTTTATGTGGGCTAGTTGTTCTTCGAGTCTGTAGTTCATCTTTCAATGGAGTCTGTTAGTTCTTGTTTGGGTCTGTTGGTTTTCGAATTTTTGTAATCAAAAGTTGTTTTGTTATGAAAAATTAAAAATTCCAAAAAATGTTTTATTGTTTATTTACCTTTTATCTGCAAAAACTACGCTTGGTCTGATTCATGCGGGGTCATGATATGTAGGCAATCTCCATAGGATTTGACCGTAACCGAAAGGAAAAAAAAAAGAAAAAGAGAGGAAATGAAAAGAAAGCAAAAGAGAGAAAGGGAAAGAAAAGAGCGGAAAAGCAAGAAAGAAAAGAGAGAGAAAAAAACCAAGAAAGGGAGAGAATAGGAATAAGAGAAAACAAAGGCAAAAGTGAAAAGAGGAAAAAAGAGAAGAGAAAGTTTGCAATCGGAAATAGAAAAGGCCGGGATGATGCATGCGACCGATCAAAAGCATAATAGGAACTGTTAACTGCCTAGATGCATTCATTCCCCAAATGTGCGAGTACCAATATGTTAAATGCCTTAACGCTAACGTGATGGTTTCATTTTGTCATATCATTTCAGAAAGGTGGTTGGTTTGTGGTTTTTAAAGTAACTCTTCCCTACAACACAAAGGCAAAAGACAATGGCAGAGAATAACAGAACTGAGCGGGTTGATATCAATGCCCGAAAGCAGCTGGTTGAGCAAGAAAACGGGTTGGTAGAAGAGGTAAAAATGTTGAGACAACACGTGGTGGACATGTATCGGGCATGGATGACTGGGAAAGTACCACCCCCGCCACCACCCAGCTTCCTAGACGCTGTCCTTACCCAAACTCCGGACACAACGCCAGGCGATCCTCCACCCTCTCCATATTTACCCGCTTATCACAGTTTTCCCAGCCACCCTAGTAGCTCCACCATTTGTCTTCCAACTATCTTTTCCCAAAAGTGCCCTCCAGTCACATCCACTATTCTCAANTGGCGGACATGTATCGGGCATGGATGACTGGGAAAGCACCCCCCCCCCCGCCACCCAGCTTCCTAGACGTTGTCCTTACCCAAAATCCGGACACAACGCCAGGCGATCTTCCACCCTCTCCATATTTACCCGCTTATCACAAATTTCCCATCCACCCTAGTAGCTCCATCACTCGTCGTCCAACTATCTTTTCCCAAAAGTGCCCTCCGGTCACATCCACTGTTCTCGACAATGAACACCCACCCAAAGCTCATAACGCCCAATATTACCCCTCTGAGGTTGCTCACAAGGTTCCCAACTCGCACAAGTCAGGCCCACGGGATGAGCCTCATGTTGAAAATGGAAAATTCACAGGAAGAGAAGGGTCAGATGGGGTACCCAGGACACTGAAAAGCATAGAACAGTCCTTAAGGAACAAGCAAGGAATGAGGGATCAGGGTAGCGTGGATTACAAAGAACCGTCCGTGTCTCTTGACATTCGCCTACCTATGGGGTTTAAAGTACCAAAATTCAGCTTGTATGATGGGTCTGGGGATCTGTTAGCCCACCTGAAGGTTTATTGCAATGAAATGAGAAGTGTTGGAGAGAAAGATGACCTGATGATGGCATATTTCAGTGAGAGCCTAACTGTGGCAGCTTTGGACTGGCATGGTCATCAAAATATTGATAAGTGGCTTACATTGGGTGACATGACTCAAGACTTTGTCCGATACTTTCAATGCAAATCAAGTGTTACCCCAGACCGCTCCTCGCTATCTAAGATGGGAAAGAAACCAGAGGAAAGCTTTAGGGAGTTTGGTCTCAGATGGAGGGAGCAAGATGCTTGAGTCAGTACCCCGATTGGTGAAGAAGAAATGGTTGAGCTTTTCCTACAGGCCTAGGGTCCCACCTACTTCAATCATTTGATCCCGGCTATGGGTAGACCTTTCGATGAGGTGTTAAGAATGAGGGAGTTAGTAGAAGAGGGAATCAAGTCAGGCAAGATCATGAGTTCGTCGAAAGACATTCCGAATATCCCAACAAGCTTGGGGGGGGAGGGGGAAGCAGAAAAGATGATTCGATGAATTTTCCTGATCAACACTCCCAGCCTTGACACCGGCACCGTGGATATCCTTGTGCACAAGGTGACCCTTCCCAATGCTACTTCTTTCCACAGAACTCCCAGAGTCATACATCACTTTTTCGGTACCCAGCTCCATAAAATGCTTATCTACTCCCACGAGCCTGCCAGAACCCCCCCCCCCCCCCNATCCTACACTCCATTGGAAGGGCCATACACCAATCTGTTCCAGAGGCTAAGGAGTTCGGGCATGTTGAAGCCCATCCATATAAAAATACCGAACCCTCTTCCAAGGAAGTTTGACTTTTCCCAATGGTTCGCATATTGCTCAAATGCCTTGGTACATGACATAGAGAAGTGTTGGAATCTGAAGAAAGCAATTCAGAAGCTTATTGATGCAGGTGACATTGTCGTGCAAAATTCGGATGTAGCGAACACTAGCCAAAGTCCATCACCTGTGCATAAGGAGACGCATATGGTGGGCATGATTTATTTTGAAAAGGAATGTGAGAATTCTTCTGGGAGCCTCGGAGGTCCAAGGGCTACCAAGCTTTCAGCACTATCAGAGTTTGATCTTAAGAACGAGCCAGCAAAAGGAACCCAAAGGCAACTTGATAAGAACAATGTGATGAAGACTTGTGAAGTTGCTGGTATTGTTGATGAAGAATTAAGTGGCTAAGATACCGTTCTTGGTAATTGGAAAGACGCTCCATTTCTTGGTCAGCCGGAAAAGAGCTTTGGTGGCTTAGTTTGTTATCATTTATGTTGTCCAGGTTATTGCAGGGTTGTAATTTGGATATTGTCTTGTGACTCAAACACTTTTATCCTTTTATTTTTTTAGTTCCTTTGGTCGTAGTATCTCATGTAGTGTTGTCTAGGTTTGTTCTAAGGGTTCTACCCTAGTTTATTGTGCTTGTTTTGTTGTTCAAACTCTTTCGCCCTTAGTCTAATGCAATTCTCTATTTTTTGTTATTTCTAGTCATTCCTGTTTAGTTTTCTTCTACTCTTATAGCTCATTTTCGTGCTGGTTCTAGTGACATGACATTCATGCATAATTCTCAGTCTGAGCTCAAAAGTAATTTAGTCATGAAACATTAAAACAACTTTGAAGATGACAGGGGCACTTGAGGGAAATAAGAACAAATTTGAACACTTTGAGATCATTTGAAGCTCGAACCATGTGAAACTGAGGCAGATAGAACATAAAGAAATCGTAAAATCAAGTTGGCCAAATCGACAGGGGCCGCTCGTGGTAATGAGAGTGAGAGTGTTGTCCAATAGTGCTTGAAAATTGACAAATGGAAAAGGCGAATGTGGAGATATGGTTATCAAGTCTGATACAATCAAGATGTTACAAATGTTTTCCTTGGTTTGTTTAATTGTGTTGTTTATACTCGGCATATTTTGAAGATTGGAATGACGAAGGCATTTTGTTCTGCTATCTAAACACTTTATCCTTTGTTACCCCTTTGAGCCTTATTTATTTTCTTTCATACCCGTCTTTTGGAATCAGTAGCGAAGTTCAAAAATGCAAGCGCCAAGATAAGTAAAGGAAAAAGAACGAAAAAAAAGAGAAAAGAGAGAACAAAAAGAAGAGAAAAAAAGAAAAAGAGAAGAAAAGAAAAAAGAGAAAAAAAGAAGAAGAAGAAGAAGAAGAGAAAAACAACAAAAAGGGAAAAAGAAAGGAAAAGAGAAAAAAAAAAGAGAAAAGAAAAAGAAAAATAACAACAACAAAAGTAGTCCCATGAACTACGTTTGACTTGATTCCGAAAGGATACGTAGGCAGCCTCTCTCTGAGGTTCAGTCATACCAAATAAAAATGCAAAAGTCCCCAAGCAAGAAACTGGGGTAGAAGTTGTGGTTGTCGTGAGAAATATGATTCTGAAAGTTGTAATTTTGAACCCATGTTGAATTGTTTTGAGCCTTTGATACCCTTTCTTTTTAGCCCTATCCAAAAGCCCACATTACGGTTCAAAGAAAGACCTTCCGATCAGTCTTCAAGAAATGCCAAGTCAAGCAAGTAGAGGTGATTCATGTCAGGGGCAACACTCCGGTCCAAGCAGGAAAAATAATGAAAATGAGAGAGTCTTATTGGTAAAAACCCTCACAGGCACCGTAAGGCGATGAAAGCTGAGAGAAATGGAAAATGAGAGAGTCTTATTAGTGAAAACCCTCACGGGCACCTTGAGGCGACGGTAAGTTGAGAGAAAGGATCAAACGAGAGAGGCTTGACGGTGAAAACCCTTCGGGCACTGCAAGTCGAATAAGGATTGTGAATCAGATTGGATAAGCGGAAAATTGAAGCCCAGTTTCACGGCAAAAAGGTACAACAAGAGTTGAACATCAGATTTTCTTAACAGAATATCTACAGGTGCATGTCATGGTCATTAGAGTTGGTATCCGCATCTGATAGGTTTATACTTCGTAGTTTTCTTTCTAGGAACCATCTCTTCCCTTTGTCCTTCACTCTGGTCCTTTTTGTTTTGTTTACTTCCTCCTCCTGGGCCTGTTTGGTCATAACAAGTGAGAAATGACCACAAAATCTGCCACCAGCTTTCCAATTGCACAAAACGGGGTCTGGCTAGCACATCAAAGTGTCACAAGTCAGGAAAAACAACAAGAGCACTGAGCTGGTAATGATCAACATGCTTTGGGGATCCTTGTGAAATACAAAAGCTTGGTATATCAATTCCTGAACAATGCGACAGATGAAGGGTTAGGGTGAATAGATCAAAGGTATTTTCGGCAGCAAGATTGACAAAAATGGTTAACCAGCGACAAGCGAGTTCTTCCAAGAATAAATCAAAGTTATCATGGCAAGTGAAGAAGCAATAGACCTCAAGGTCAGGGGGCTAGGGGTTTTAATTTAAGAAAGAGCAACATACTGTGGGTGGCAATCAACATGCTTTAGGGCTCATATGAAACACAAAGGTCTGGTAAATGCCAGTTCATGAGCAATGCAACAAATAGAAGGTATAGGGTTTGAATGGAGAAGAGGTATATTCTGGGTTAAGGGTGACAAAGGGAAGTGGTTAGTCAAGAAACGAGCAAGGTCTTCGAATGGAAATCAGTTATCATGACGAGTGAAGGAGCAAAAGACTTGAAGGTCGATGCCAGTGGTTAAGTCAAGAAAGAACAACATATACACGGAGTGGGGCAATGGACGTGCTTTGGGATTCATGTGAGAAACAAAGGTTGGGGAGATGCTGGTTCATGCAATGCAACAAACAGAGGATATTGGGTCTGAACAGAGAAAAGGTATTTTATGTGATGAGGACGACAGAAAAAGGGTTATTACATAAACAAGCAAGGTCTTCAAGTGAGATCAGTCGTCGTGGGAAGTAAAGGAGCAATCTCCATCAAAGCTCAAGGCCACAAACCAACCACCACATTTTAAACTAACAAGATTTTTCTTTGATTGAAACGGGGGCATAGGGGAAAGAGCAAGCACCAAAACAGGTTTGACCGTAAACTTTTAGGACCCTCCTGGAAAATGGGACTTAGTTTAAATTGCAAAACAATCATGAGTAGCATAACTTAGCATAAATGTACCCCAAAAGAAATATAAGTTGGTTTCAAAGTTTGCATGTTTAAGACATGATTCAGTTAGGGATTTTCAGGACCCTCCTAGATAATGGACGTAGTTTTAAGGTGTGCTTAGATAACAAGATATGGTGAAAGTTGTACCTTCAATAGATATAACTTAGGTTAAAACTGTCTTTTAGCTAGAAGTTGTCAGGACCCTCCTGGATAATGGGGAGTAGTTTAAGACCTTTTAGACAACAAATGTATTGGGAGTAATACCTTTAGAGGATATAACTTAGGTTCATAATTATTAGAAGTTGTTAGGACCTCCCTGGATAATAGGACTTAACTTTCAAATTCTTATAATAGTTGGTAGAATAATTCAGTTTAACACTCACCCATGTGCCCAGATACCAAACTGGGGCAGAAATTTTCTTTGTTTTTGTCTATTTTTGTTGAAATCAGGTACCCATTCGTAGAACAAAGGCATACATTCAAGTTTTGAAGTCGGGAGCCCGCCCGTATAACAGAGTAATACATTTTAAGTTTGAAAGTCGGGAGCCCGCCCGTATAACAGAGGAATACATTCAAGTTTTGAAGTCGGGAGGCCGCCCGTATAACAGAGGAATACATTCAAATTTTAAAGTCGGGAGCCCGCCCGTATAACAGAGGAATACATTCAAGTTTTGAAGTTGGGAGCCCGCTCATATAACAGAGGAATACATTTCAAGTTTTGAAGTCGGGAGCCCGCCCGTATAACAGAGGAATACATTCAAGTTTTGAAGTCGGGAGCCCGCCCGTATAACAGAGGAATACATTCAAGTTTGGAAGTCGGGAGCCCGCCCTTATAACAGAGGAATACATTCAAGTTTTGAAGTCGGGAGCCCGCCCGTATAACAGAGGAATGCATTCAAGTTTTGAAGTCGGGAGCCCGCCCATATAACAGAGGAATGCATTCAAGTTTTGAAGTCGGGAGCCCGCCCGTATAACAAAGGAATACATTCAAGTTTTAAAGTCGGGAGCCCGCCCGTATAACAGAGGAATACATTTCGAGTGTTGAAGTCGGGAGCCCGCCTATATAGCAGAGAAATACATATAAAGTTCTGCAGTCAAGCATACACCTGGAGAAAAGGAAAACATATCAGCTTACAATTCAAAGCGGCAACAATGGATTTCACCGAGAGAACACAAGACAAGAAGGCAACAATAAACATAAGATCGAGTTTGAAGATATAGATAGGACTTTTGTAATTCATAGATCATAGTCTAGTCTAGCTTCTTTGACTGTGACACGGTGTAATAAGGGGGTTCAGTAAGCAGTAGCAGCAACAACAGCAATAGTGGAACCACAGCTTCAGCTTCATGGTAGTCCCCAGCTACCAGACCTTCCCGAACTACACTGACCTGATTCCTTTTTAGCCAAGGATATGTAGGCAATGTCAGAAGCAGGGTGCAGTCAACTCTTTCAAAAATGCTTCACACGGAGTATTCAAACGGGCAAAAATCGCTCGTATCCCCTCACTTAGCTTTGCACAAAAACTCTTCGTGTTTCCGAGCAAAGAGGGGCAGCTGTGAGCACGTGATTTTTGCCCTATATGAATTACTCCCATAAATTTGAAACAAAATAATTTCTTGCAGTGTTTGCAATTTTGTGGATTTTTGTGGCATTTTCTGTTAATTATTTGCATTTTGGTTTGTGCATTTTAATTAGTAAAAAAAATAATAATACAAAAAAATATGTTGCATGTGCATTTAGGAGTTAATTTTGCATTATAAGAATTATTTGGTAATCAAGTTGTTTCATGAAAAGGAAAATCACAAAAATAGTTTAATTTGCACCTTTTAATTTTAACTTTGATTTTGATTAGTCTTCTTTTAATTTATTTTTTTAATTGAGTTAACTATCTTCTAGGGTTGATTAGTGATTTTATTGAGTTAATTAGTTTCTAAGAGTTAATTTAGGAATTGTATTAATTTTGGAAGAAAAAAAAGAAAGAAGAAAAAGGGGAAGGGAATTTTGAATTAAATTGTTTGAAATAGAAAAGAAGAGATGGGCCAGCCTTCAATTCCTCCATTCCAAGACCAACACTCCCTCACCCAGATCCACGCACAAACTGCTCATACCCGACCCATTCCCCTTACTCGTCCCAAATATACGAACGAGCACCTAAATCCCTAATCTCCCAAGACCCAAACGATGGGCGTTACTGTTCTTCTTTTCCAACACGCCCAAATCCGTCCCCAAAATTGCCAAAGTCACGCGAGTGAATCCCAATCTCAAAACCACGCATTCCCTCTCCCTCCCTGTCACCATATTTGTAACGACCTCTGACAGATTCTCTCATCCCCATTCCTTTCTCACGTGATGAAAGCCTCTTGAAGGCATATGCTGGATGAATGGAGAGCGTGGGATCGATTTCTATTAATCCTAGCCCTTCATTCATCAGGTGTTTTCCTGATAACTAGAGGAATTTTGGGATTTTTTTGGGGGACTGGGCTAAAAATTCAGAAAAAGGAAAAATGCAAAGGATTCTGAAATTTCTAATTTTTGGAGTTTGTTTCTTTCTTCTTGCCCGAGTTCATTAAAAGTTTAAGAGAAGGATAGATATTTTCTTTATGGTCTGAGTCCTGTTTTGAGTTCGAAAGAGATGAAAAGATGAATTGAAGCTCGAGTTCGATTTTCTATTGTTGTTCTATTGAGTTGTTGCTAAACCTCGATAGTATTCGAAGGCGAAAGGTGTATTATTAATGATGTAATTATTAACAGGAGTTTACAATTTCAGGTTCGAATCTCCTTTTCACTGTGTAACTCTGTTTGTTTTTTTAAGAAAATGCTCTTGAGATGTGCATTCTGTCTATAAAAAAAAAAAGGTTGCGCAGAAGATATACACGACCCACCCCCTCGGATCGTCTCTTTCACTTGGAGAAGACTTAGAGCAGCCATGAACAAGAGACCTTAGGCCAGCCTTGTCCGAGTTCTCCACATTAGCCAGCAGCCTTTACACCTAAACACCCTTCCCTATCGATCCTCTTCATCAACGACCAAACACCTCAAACCAGCGATTCCATCCGCCGCCACTGCCATCTCCGGCAAGCTAGTCGGCGAGTCGGCGAGTCGTCGAGCTTCAACACCTTCATAATCACCATAGGAACCCATCAACCAAGAGCCCCTTCAATATCTTTTTTCGGCAAGTCTCAAGTTTCCGATTGAGTTTGAATTTCGCTCGAGTTTGCCGTCGTTGGTTAGTAGCTGTTCGTGGTTCCGACTTGGTTCGCGTTCCCTGTTCGTGGTCGAGTTTTGTTCGACATGTCGGGTTCTATTCAATACCATCTCAACAATTTGTAACTGTTCCTGGCCATTCTTATATGAGGTTGAAATCAAATACATTTACAGAATGTTCATTTCGTTTTCCTCTTACCCAGTTCGTCCAATATTTGTGAGTGAGTTTTCTTGTTTAAATTTTGTTTGTTATTCTTTCATGTTTCTGTTCATTGGTTTACTATCTTGATGTGTTCATTTAATTTCTGTTTAAATTTTAGATTAATGAATCTCTCAAATTGTTGAGTTGTTTGCTGGCAGGGATCTCAAATAAAATGATTATAGCTTTGGGTAATCTTTGTTAATTTTCTGTACTCTGTGTTCGTTCAATTCGACTAAAATAAGAGTATGTGCAAGCCACAGACTGATTTTTTAGAGAACTTGAAAGTAGATGTGGGTTCATGCCATTCTTTAGTTGAATAAAAATTTGCATAGAATTGGAATTGAGGTGCAAAGTGCCGAACAAAAATGACAATTGCTTGGCCCTAGTTTAATTAATCTTGTTTATCCTTAGAAATTGAGGCGTGCCATTTAGCGAATTTTCATGGCCCTCGCAAAGTTGCTATTGTATAGTAGCTTTAGGTGTGTTAGCTTAATAATATTACTTTCCTAAACTCGGGTGCGAATTTATGTGACCCAAATCCAAATCTCAACGATGTTAAAATATGTCAAAAGTCACGGGTGCATTTATGTGACGTGGTTCGAGACGTGTTTTAATGACGTTGTAATTCTCTTTAAAAATAATAATAAAAGTGGTTAAAAAGTTAAAATTTGCACATAGGTTCATAATTATTTAAAATCAGATAAATCAAGCCGAATATAACAGTTGAGCGACCGTGCTAGAACCACGGAACTCGGGAATACCTAACACCTTCTACCGGGTTAACAGAATTCCTTACCCGGATTTTTTGTTCGCGGAATGTTAAACAGAGTCATTATTTTCCTCGATTCAAGATTCAATCAGTGACTTGGGACACCATAAATCTACCAAGTGGAGACTCTGAATCTTTAATAAAATCCCGTTTCGATTGTCCTTTAATTGGAAAAACTCCTTTATACCCCTCCCGGGGGTGTAGTGAAAAAAGGAGGTGTGACAACTAGCATAAAAGAGAGTCAATGGAAGAGATAGAAGACATACATTATGAAATTTGTTTATGCCATTTAGGCAAAACAACATTGCTCGTTTGAAGGCCAGGAAGTGCGATGTCACGACCCAAACCCCGCTCGTGATGGCGCCTCTCGTGAAGACAAGGCTAGACATCCAACCCATTTCGCCTTTTCAGAAAAATTAAATGTTGATTCACAGTTTTGACATAATTAAATAACCAAAGTCTAAATAGAGATTTCTTTATTAAGTGCGGAATACAACCCAAACACAACCCAAACCGGGGTGTCACAAGTCACGGGCATCTAATAGAGTATAAATTCGACTACAAGACCTGTAATATATAAAATAGGACTGATAAACAAAAGGGAGAAGTTTGGTGCTGCGAATGCTGGCAGTCACTTCGCTAAACTCTGATAACTTAGCCTCCGATCAACTCAGAACCCGCTACCGGGGGAACAAATACCTGCATCGGCACGCGAGGTGCATGGAGTAAAGTGAGTACTCCAACTCAGTGAGTAATAAAGGTAAATAATAACTGAGCAACAAAAAATCATGCAAGGCAAACCATCATGCAATACAGAGCAGTGTAAAACCTTTTGAGAAAAACAATGAAGTTGTGAAATCCTTAGAAATATCTTAGCTCAGTTTAAACCTCTTTGAAAATGACTTCTTCAACGATTATGCAGTAATTTCAAAATAGTTAGTGCCGATAAGCACAGAAAATCCCCCCTCCCCCGGCGCAAATACCACAGTATAACAGGTGAAATGACAAGTAAATATGAAAGATGAACACATAAAAGTTCGCCCCTCAGACAATATCTCAGAACAGTACTAGCCCCTTGGGCTACCTCACAATCACTCGTATCAGCCCCTCAGGCTCACTCTTAGAACAATGGATACCCGCGTTCACTGTGGGTGTGCAGACTCCGGAGGGGCCCCTTACGGCCCAAGCGCTATATCAAGCTACCTCGTGGTATCATCACTCGGTACTCAGTCTCAAATCACTCGGCACTCGGCCTCACATCACTCAAGCCACCTCGTGGCATATAAATGTATCTCAGGCCCTCGGCCTCATATCACTCAGCATATCCTCACATATGGCCCTCGGCCTCACTCAGTCCGAAAACCATCACAAGCCTCTCGGGCATTAGTAAAACAGTAGTTCTCAGCCCAAAACATCATTTAGAAATATCATTTAAGTTTCAAATCTGAGTAAAAGTGGTTGAGTTTGTAAAACAGTAGATATCAACAGGACTGAGTTCAAGTAATAGATCAAAACAGTGAGGAAATAGTGATAAAAATCCCCAAAGGGTTCAAATAATTGGCACGAAGCCCAAATATGGCAATCGGCCCAAATCATGGTGATAACAAACAAGTTTCAGTCAAATACGCGGTAAATCATCAATCGGGACGGACCAAGTCACAATCCCCAGTAGTAAAAGACCTCACGCTCATCATCCAGCGCGTGTCTCACCTCAATATAGCACTACGACGTGCAATCTGAGGTTTCAAACCCTCAGGATATCATTTACAATCATTACTCACCTCGAACCGGCGAAATCACTATCTCGCGATGCCCTTGCCCCTCAAATCGGCCTCAACACGCGTCGAATCCATCCAAAATCAGAGCGAATACATCACAATATGCTAAGGGAACAAAACCCAAGCGAAAACAATCAACAACAGACACAAATCCCGAAATTACCAAAACCCGAGCCCCGATCCCACCTCTCGAAACTCATAAATTTTTACATTATTAGATTCCTTATCACTCCACGATTCTATGCATATAAAGAACACCAAAATCGGAGTACAAATGACCCCTCAAATTTCAATTTAAAATTCCAAAATTCCAAGCCCTAGTTCTTCCATTTTTAGCTTAAGTTCCATGAATTTCTAGGTGGATTACACAATATAATCGATTTCAAGACCAAAGTTCTTACCTCAAGTCATTTCCCTTTGAATCCCTCTTTAATCTCCACCAAGAAGCTCTCAAAATGATCAACCATGGAGGAAAAAAATGACCCAAAATCGCGGATGAAATGAAATTATAACATTCTGCCTAGCACTGAAATTCCTTCATCGCGTTTGCGACTACTGCCTCGCAAATGCGAAGCTCATCCTTTAATTTCCAAAAATTAACCCTATGCGAATGCGAGTCTCACCCCGCGAACGCGATGCCTCAGCCTTCCTCTCCTACGCGAACGCGACATTTCTCATGCGAACGCGTAAAACAACTGCTCTGGACCCCCAATCCTTATACACGAACGTGATCTAGCCCATGCGAACGCAAAGCACAACCATCTTAGCCTTCCGCGAACGCGAACCCTCAGAAGCGAACACGAACGCTTATATTCCTGCCTTTCAATTCCTTCTTCGCGAACGCAAGGCTCTTTACGCGAACGTGAAGGGTTATTTCTCTGCAACACCTGAAATGAAAATCTGCAACTTTTAAACTTAGAAAATGGTCCGATAAACCAAAAGCACCAACACATCCTAAAACCACATTCAAACTTGTTCCAATCATCAAAACACCTCAAACAACATCAAATTACCCAAAACTCATCGCATTCAAGCCTAAGTCTTCTAAAAACTTCCAAAATATGCTTTCGATAAAAAACCCAACCAAACCATGTCCAAATGACCTGAAATTTTGCACACACATCCCAAATGACATAATGAAGCTTCAGCAACTCTCGGAATCCCATTCCGACCCTCAGATCAATTTCTCACCTATCAACCGGAATTCACCAAAATACTAACTTCGCCAATTCAAACCTAATTCTACATCGGACCTCCAAAACCACTTCCGATCACACTCCCAAGTCCCAAATCACCTAACGGAGCTAACCAAATCATAAAAATTTTGATCCGAGATCATATACAAATAAGTCAACTCTTGGTCAAACCTTTCAAATTCAAAGATGTCAACTGAGACTGTTCTTTCAAATTCATACCAATTTTCGTGAAAACCAAAACCAACAATCTACATCAGCCGTACACATTACACGGGGCAAGTCATTCCCCAGAACTGGCGATCAAAGTGCAAAAGCTCAAAATGACCGGTCGGGTTGTTACATCCTCCCCCACTTAAACACACATTCGTCCTCGAACGTACCCAGAGTTGTTCTAAAAGCCAGCCAATCGCTGAATAACCTTACCGTGCATATACGGGTGATCCCACATCACCCTATCTCCGTAACTGAAATTTCACAACCTAATCTAGCCCATAAACCTTAAAACCACATTTCCATTTCCGAAATCATACACAAGATCAGAACCTCACATCTATATTCAGAATAAGCCCGAACCAGCTGTAATAACCCATACATGTACCCTCAGGTGCAATTACCTGGTATACCCCATAACTCAAATACTAGTAACGATAACTTCCATTCACAGCAACTGCACACAATGACTGAATACCGGTAGAAAACCTCTTATCAGCTAAGGTTTCATTCCAACACTTTTACATATACTGCAACTGATTACGAAAACACGCAGTAAGCCATCACTATATGAAGCCACTTCCCTTTTGGCGAATACCACAGCAGATTCCCAAGCCGAAGCTCGATATTATCCTTCCAACAAGCTGAATCAAATCTGTTCGTATTCATTAATGATCCCAATGATCTCCTCTAATCCAACATACCACTCTGGTGACATGACACATCAATATAGGCCTAAGCCACAACTAGCGTGATACGCACACCAATAAGCAACGGTCCGAACAAACTCAAATCATGAAAATGACTCAAATGAAAGTGTTGTACCTCAAGATCACCAGTACCACCACAACACAAGGCTGAGAACCCGTCTCACATCATAGAATAGAACACATGAATCTAACCCGCAATGTCATATCTCCACATAGCTTCGTTGCAATGTGCGATCCTATCCAAATACTGATCCACATGAGACACCTCAAGTCACTATGCTAAAAATCGATAGCCACGCACAATTTGATGTCTGGAACTAAAGCAAATCATTACACCCACGGTGACACAATTAACATATACCACGCAAACCCAATAGGACATAACCGATATGCCATTCACCGAGCAATACCTAATTACTCTTCCCGCTCGACTTCCACTATGAATCCTAATAGAACCGCACCATACGTGCCCATAACCAACAATTCACAACACCTTGCAACACAGAAAGGTAACTCATTGATCTCACCAGATTACTAATAAGCTCAATAACCATCGAATCAACACATCCCTCAACAATACAATTCGGAGCCAACTAAGATAACTCAGGTTAGAACACACATCCACAATGGCCCGCCAACGAACTCCTTATATCAAGGACACCTGAAGCTGCTCCTTCCGCCTCTATAACTCTTCTGGTGCCATACGATACGGTGTCTGGCATTAAATCAATATCAAAATCAACAACCTTGCCCGGCGACATGCCCAACCACAAGAATCATATCCGAAAAGTCCCTCACCACCGGAACTGAATCAATATGAGGAGCCTCAACACTGACACTCATCCAAGAGCCCAAAGAAAGACAAAACCTTCCCAACCGTCCGCTGGGTATTCAAAATATAAAAATCCCCAATAGGACATAATTCGTCGAACATCGCCACTCAATCTGTGGCATTTTCCGACATAGTCAACAGCGACGCCTTAGCGCAATAGCCCTGAATAACACAACACAGAGACAACTAGTCTGAACCCAATATCACATCCAAGATCTAATATCCCAAGCAACAAAAGGTCCGCTCGGGCCTTCAAATCCCAATAGTCGCTAAACAGTGCCGATGCACACGATCTACAACCACAACATAGCCTGAAAATGAGAACTTTCGGTCTCCAACTCATGTAGCACACAAATCACCATACCTGATCTCAAATTCAGCTGTCCGAATACATATCACACCTCAGGTGCCCAATCATTCCATGAAGGATATTCTAAAATCCCTCTGTGCCATCAAGCAAACTCGAATATCAGCAGTCGACCTAACAAGAAAGCGTCGCAGTACTACCGAAGTACTATCAGCTTAATCGCATTGACTTTACTGAAACATATACCCTCATCAAATCATTAGGATTAGAAATGCCATTCCCTTAATCATCTGAAGATCATTCACCCGAATCATCAGAAGCTCGTTTCTCTAATCACCTAAAACTGCCCGTGCTGCCTAAGAATTTTTTTTATGACTTTCCATTCAGAACTGAACTGTAACCTTACACACGCAAATCTCAATACTCCATAACATGTCGCATATAACATACCATCCTAGTATAATATGAGAACCTCGTCTCCCTTCCGATCCACAAACATCTACGTACCCAACTTGTCAAGAACTTTCCATTGGTCCCACCTTGAAGAAAATCACTATACATATCATGCTCCGCATGCCCATAGAAAATATACATCTTCAAACTGCAGTAAAAACCATTAAGAACTCTCCGAGTTCCCCTTGTACAAATCAGACCTGCCAGGACTAAATCCTTCTAAATCGACCAAGCTAAGCAAGCCGTCGAAACCTAAGAGCATTGCCGCAAAATACTTGTAGGAACTCATTACCTCGAACACACTCAAGGAATAATCATTTCCTTACCATACTAGTTCGATCTACTATCAATCTACTCCATCTATCTAAATTTCTTTCTGATTCATCCTCAACTTGATATTCCCTCTTGCTGTAGCACCACAATCCTCAACTCAGACTTACCACATGGAGCCAAGCATAAAACCACTCCGTCTAAGGCTCATACGTCGCTGAATAATTTCTTAAAAATTCCCATAAACACCACATTCCAGCATACTTTACTCTGGAGAACTTCCTGCAAATCTAAATCTGTTATCTTTACTTTCTTGATACCGATACATAGAATCCCATAATTAACATAGAAATACCATCAATCTTGACCTCTTCCAATAAAACTCAGTTTCTAACCACGTATACAACTTTAAGACACCTGATTGTTACATGTAGAATCGCGAACACATTAGAACCATTCTCGAGAGTCATTTACTCTATTTATACTGCAATTAGCCTGATCAACCGAACAGAACCACCTGTGCCTCATTAGCACTCTGACACCGCAGGATACGACCTCATCCCAATATAAACAAACATCTTCCTGCTCTTATGCACCAGGCATTATGTACCAACAACAACTTAGGACATCTTGTGATTCTCACACACCTACGAAGCACCATATAACTTTGTCAAAATTTTCTTCACTCAAGCCATCCTCGACTTCAACCTCCGCGAGCCATCACTGACTCACCAACACGCCTCAAACTGGAACCAACATAGCACCTAATCGTACAATCAACTTAATCAATAGCAAACTCCCCCACTTGGCTTGAAGCCATAGATCAAAACACACCCAATAACTCATAACACATATACTCTATTACTGCTATAATATCATAGTGAGATTAAACTCAATTCTTCATACGCTCGTGAAAAACATACCATCTGGTACTTAAATCTTCGGCAAACCTCGCACTCATTATCGCAATAGTTAATACCACTCTCTTAATCAACCAAAAATTCAAATTTCAACACTTACATTTCACTTGCACATGGGATCTTCCAATAGTCACATAAGGGTCACACAACCCCAAAATTTTTGTAGGAGATACCCCACTCGATTTGCCTTCAATTAACATTTCTGTATACCTTCCACCGTCATAAATTGTACGCGGTCACTTAGTCTTCCTGAGTCTGAACTCGTACCTCAATATAAAATTTTACTTCATTCTCAAATGGGAAACATGAAAAGATCCTTCATACGCCTATCACTCGGGGCTACACCTCAAATCAAGATGGAATTCTAGCACCTAATAGTTCCTTTATCCTTCATCAGGCCTTTCTCGTCACTTCCACATCATATAGATACATCTCGCAGTACTAACATACTCATCACATAGCCACGACCGTCACTTCCACTAACAGGGACACTACCGAACATATAAGTTTAAAATACTTGTTCACACAATCAGCACCTCGGTGCTCAAGCCATAGGCAAAGATCAGGCCTCAAGTCCTCCAGACTGGCCCAACATCAACTCACAAATATCACATCTCGCCCCTCGATCAGGAATCACAAGCCATCAAGGCATATCTGATACTGAGTGTTCATACGCGTATACGAACGCGTGGAAGGAATTTCAAGAGTTACTTTTCAAGCTGAATCAAGGACGCACGATAAGAATTCAAGAATGTGAAGTTTTCCTAAAGGTTCTGCAGCCTCTCAAGGATAAATACAGACGTCTCCGTACTGATCAACGAGACTCTACTAAACCTGCTCATGACTCGTGAGACCTAGTAACCTAGGCTCTGATACCAACTTGTCACGACCCAAACCCCGCTCCGGTCGTGATGCGCCTCTTGTGAAGACAAGATAAGCCAACCAAACCATTTCGTCTTTTTAGAAAAATTAAATGTTGATTCATAATTTTAATATAATTAAATAACCACAGTCTAAACATAGATTTCTTTATTAAGTGCGGAATACAACCCAACAGCCCAAACCGGGGTGTCACAAGTCACGAACATCTAATAGAGTATAATGATAATAGGTGAATTTGACTATGATCACGCCCTAAATAATCACATTTTCATGTTGTTTTGATTATATATATGATGACAAAATGCTCTTAGTAGTGTCTTTTATGAATTGTAGGTA
>MU703938.1:100156-133010 GCA_026770625.1 Nicotiana glauca
TACGTGTTCAGTGGAGAGGTCAGCCTCCTGAGGCATCGACCTGGGAGTCCGAGTCTGATATGCGGAGCCGTTACCCTCATCTATTTCCTGAGACATGTACTTCTTTCTTTTGTCTGTTCGAGGACGAACGGTTGTTTTAGAGGTGGAGAATGTGACGACCCAAAGGGTCATCACCATATTTCTCCCTTTTTTCGCGCTTCCGAGGCCTTAAAAACCTCATTTTTAGTTGCCTCAATTTGCGTGCGCAGTCCGGGCGCAAAGCCGGAAAGTTTTTATGTTTAAATATGTGAATTCAGTGAAAAATTTGAAGAATTATGATATTAATATTGATATAGTTGACTTCGGTCAACACTTTGGGTAAACGGACCCGGACCCATGATGTGATGGTCCCGGGAGGTCCGTAGAAAAATATGGGAGTCGGGCATGTGCCCGGAGTCGAAATCCGAGGTCCAGAACCCCGGTAAAAGAATTTTTCTGTTAAATTATTTTCTGAAATTATTAAGGAAAAATAGAAATGAAAATGAGCTGGAAAATATAGGTATCGGGCTCGTATTCTGGTTCCGACGCCCGGTACAGGTCTTAAATATGCGTTAAGTGCTTTTTGTGAAATTTGGTCGAAATCGGATGTCGTTTGACGTATTTCGGACCTAAATAGCTAAAGTTGGAAGTTATGAACTTTGAAATGAAATTATGAGTTTTGGGGGTTGATTCTTTGATTTTGATGTTATTTTGGCAATTCGATCGCTCGAGCAAGTTCGTAGGATATATTTGAGTTAGTGTGTGTGTTTGGTTGGGAGCCCCGAGGGCTCGGAAGTGTTTTCGGGGGTGTTCGGGATGGTTTGGAATAGAAATAAGTTGCAGATAAATCTGCTATTGGCACTCAGTGAAATCCTTCATCGCGTTCGCAGCCTCCCCTTCGCGTTCGCGTAGCTTTGTTCCCTTAGACCTTCGCGTTCGCGTTCAGGCCATCGCGATCGCGAAGCTTTGTTGCTTCCTTCAACGTGTTCGTGTGGTCCCTCACGCGTTCGCGTAGGCCAAGACTTCAGACCCCAAATACTTCTTCTACGCGTTCGCGGTAAGCACCACGCTAACGCGATGCCTTGACTTGTTAAGCCTTCGCGAACGCGTCCTTGTTAACGTGAACGCGAAGGGTATTTTTGCCCAGTGAAAATTTGTAATTCAAAACAGTGTTCATTACGGGACTTAGCCATTATTTCACACGAGCTCTTCATTACAACACTCCATAGGCGATTTTCATGCTCCTATTTCTCCATATTTCTTTGGGTAAGTACTCTTAACTTCATTATCTCCTAATTCCTTCATCTAAACACTAATTTCCTAGCCCTAAATCTTGAATTAAAGGTAGAAATTAATGGGTTTGGGTTAGAACTAGGGCTTTGGGAATTTTGGGTGATTCAACCTCAATTTGAGGTCGAATCTTAAAACAAATTATATATTTGAACTCGTGGGGTTATGGGTGATTGGAATTTGGTCCGAGGCTCGAGTTTGGACCATGTGGGCCCGGTGTCGGATTTTGCTATTTTTGGAAGAATGATGGGAATTCTATTTCTAGACTATGGGATTATGTTTTTGAGCTCTTATTGATACTATTGAATCGAATTATGGCTACATATCATTATTTCGGAATTGGATTCTAGAGGAAAGGCGGTGTTAGAGGCTTGATTGCTATTTTCGGACCGAGGTAAGTGTTTGATCTAACTTTGACTTGTGGGAATATGATTAGAGCGTTTTGATTGCTATTTGCTAAATGATCGAGTACGGTATATAGGCATGGTGACGAGTATCTATACACCGGTGTCTAGCATGACCGTGAGTCGTAAATGCTTTTAATTCGAAAGATATGACACAACTATCTGGTTAAATTGATAACTTCCATGTAAAGTGTTGGATAAGAACGAAATGAACAAAAAGAGTTTGTGAAGCAATGATTCCCTTGCCGGGACGAGTAGACTGATACAATTGTATTCTCCCTTGCCGGGATAGTTGGGCTGTTAGCTGTACCCTTGCCGGGTTTAACTGTTATGGTGATGTTTTTCCCTAATGGGACCTCCTTTGGAGAGATTATCAGTGTTATTCACTATAATATGGGATCGTGTGGCACGCCGACCACTTATAAATTATAATATGGGATCGTGTGGCACGCCGACCACCTATGAATTATATTATGGGATTGTGTGGCACGCCGTCCACTTATATACTACATTACGGGATCGTGTGGCACGCCGACCACCTATGAATTATATTATGGGATCGTGTGGCACGCCGTCCACTTATATACTACATTACGGGATCGTGTGGCGCGCCGTCCACTTATGTTATACATTATGGGATCGTGTGGCGCGCCGTCCGCTATAAATATATGTATCACGAAACCTGGAGTAGACCTGCTGTTTGTTTCTGATGTTCCATTTTCATCTAGCATTTTCCGATAGCATGTCCCCTCCCAGTTTTACTTTGTATTATTTTATTACTGTTTTCTCGCACTTGTATATTATATTTGCACAAGTTAATTGTGGTAGGTCCTGTCTAGCCTCGTCACTATTTCGCCGGGGTTAGGCCAGGCACTTACCAGCACATGGGGTCGGTTGTGCTAATGCTACACTTCTGTGCCTTTTTGTGCACAGATC
Source organism: Nicotiana glauca (assembly GCA_026770625.1). Taxonomy (NCBI): domain Eukaryota; kingdom Viridiplantae; phylum Streptophyta; class Magnoliopsida; order Solanales; family Solanaceae; genus Nicotiana; species Nicotiana glauca. The sequence continues at coordinate 102,805 of MU703938.1, forward strand.
AGGAGGCAGCTTACGAACCGCTGCAACAGTTCTAGATTGGGAGCCGACCTTCAGTCCAGAGACTCTTAGGTAGCTTAGCTGACGTCCGCGGGCTCGGAGTCTCATCTATGATATTTCAGTTTGTTTATTTGTATCGAGACAGACTCTTGTGTATTTTCTTTCAGACTGATATTTTTAGTACTCCTTAGTAGTCCGTGAGTGGTGACACCAGATACTGGGTAGAGGTGTATTTTGAAACTTCCGTATTTTTATATCGTTTTGTTACAACTAAAGTCTTCCGCACTTATTTAATTATTGTTAGAATAATATATTGTTGAGGGTGGATAGAGAAATATTGTATTGTTTGGCTGACCTAGCTACGTTAGTAGGCGCCATCACGACGCCCGATGATGGGATAAATCTGGGTCGTGACAGGGAAGGAGATCAATGTTTGCATGACAATCACGTGTTGATTCTTAGAATCTGATTATGTAATTTATGGTGCTTAGCAACAGTCAGTGTGATATTCAGTGAATTAGATGAAGTGACAACTCATATTATTTCAGTTTAATAATTGAATTAAGAAAAAAAAATACAAAAGGTATATTATACTAGTTATATTAAAAAAAGGTGAATAAATATTTACTATATTAGTTATTTTTTTATTGTATAAAAATAAAAATAATAAAAAATAGTAAAAATAGTAAATAAAATTAGATTATGAAGAGAAAAAGAATATAAAAAAAGAAGTTAAATGAAATTAGAAAAGGAAAAAATAAAAAAATAAAAAAATAAGAAGAAAACGAGAAAAAGAAAAGGAGGAAAGAAAAAGAAAAGAAAAGAAAAGAAAAGAAAAGAAGCATATAAATAAAAAAGAATTGGAGAATAAAGAAAAAATTCTCCACAAAAACTACTATGGGTAGGAAATGTAATTAGTTTATGGGTAGAAAAATAAATTGGTAGACAAGGGTAAATAGTTTTATTTTTGTGGGTAACTGTGTCAAAAAGGGCCACTGTTTTTTTTTTTGGGTGGTAACGTTGCTTCTCTCGGGTATTTGCATCTATACCCGCTTTTTGGGTCACATTTTAACTTGTGTCCGCTTTGGAAATTTTTTTGCAAAGACAATCACGCAAAACTTCAGCATTCTAGTAGACGGGCATGAAGTAGCAAGTGTGCTGAAGTTTTTGTTTGTAATTGCTGAACGTAAGCATAGTAGTTGAAGTTTTGTTCTCCATTTGCTGAAGTTTTTGTTTGTAATTGCTCAACTTAAGCATAGTAGCTGAATTTTTTTTTGTAATTGCACTAAATAAGCTAAAATTTTTTTGTCCTGGATTCATTAGTTTTGTCATTAAGTTTTTTCAAAAATTTCAGCAGAAGATGCTGAAGTTATTTAGTTCATTTGTAAAAACTTCAGCACTATATAAGTTGAAGTTTTTGAAAAAATTTTCTAACATACTAGATAAATAATTAGATTGCTAATAATATCTAAATCATAAATTTTGGAAACAATAAACGTGAAAAGAATAGAATTATCATTGTCTACTAACTTACGTATGTAGAAATATTTACAAATTATTATCTACTAACTTATGTAATTATTTATTTTTATTTTTAAATATTTTGATAAATATATTTATGGTAATCAATAGCAGTAGAAGAAAGACGAAGAATAATTTTTTTTTAAAAAAAGTATAAGTTAAATGGGGAGACGAAATAATATGCCGCTTAATTTTTATGCTTCTCTCCCGCTAAAATAGAATTTACAGGCCCAGAGAGAGAAAAATCAAATGCAATCGAAAATCAGCAGCTTCTTCAAGCCCTCTTCTTCTACTGCAGACTCATCCCAATGTTGCAGTTTGATTATGGGAGGTTACAACCAGAAATTGTTGTTACTTATCAGCGCAGACCTCCAAATTCAATTGGGTGTATTCTTTATTACTTAATTCCTTTTCTCTACTATTGAATCTTCAAATTTCTGTCCTCAAAATATTTGTTCATCATCTCTGTCGTCTACTTACAACGACCTTGTTTGTTGATTGAAACTAGCCTTCTCTCTTTTGTAAGACACAGATAAGGGGAAACAATTTAAGGACAGTTTCTTATCATCACACCATTAGACTATTCATAATGCTTTTAAGTACAAAAGTATGATCGTTACAGTCTTTCTTAAATCATTTTCTCAATTTTCTTAAACAAATAGGTTTTCTGCCAAAATTATGTGCTTGGAAAAAAAATTACATCTCAGAGTTGTTACTACCTAACATTGATGACCATTTTTATTTCCCCTTCAAGTTCTTTGCTAATGCTATGCTGATTTTGCAGTGAAATCAATGGTGCATCAACTGGTGAAGCATCCAAGGAAATAGACTTGGAGAAATTTGCGCCAGACCTGGGGGTGGCAAAGTCTGGGAAAGTTTTGAATAAGAAGAGAAAGTATGCACAATTTTATTTGGAACTGGGTCAGTCTGATTTTTTATTGCACACTTGTACCGTCTGTGGCTTCAAGTATGCTAGAGGTGATGAAGGGGATGAAAAGTTTCATAAGACGTTTCACAAGAATTATACCCATGGTATTCCATTTAAGGTAGTTCAGCAACAGAGTATGTTATTTCAAATTTTTGTAAAATTATTAAATGATTAAAGTTCTATCCTACTGGGATTTGATAAAATGTCCAGGGTTGGCGGAATGAAAGAGTTTTTCGAATTCCTCCACTTGAAATTGGACGAATTATATTGGTGCTGGACGATGACCCTCCTCCTCAGAGAAACAAGGTTTTCAGATACTATTTGGTTATACATGAAACACTGTATTTTCACTTCCACGATTGATATTTCTCTAGTTAATCATGTTAAACATAGTGTTCATAGACTTAAAGTGAGTGTGTTGTTGGTAGGTACAGGAAGTTGTGAAGATGATGGAGATGGAACTTGGAGATGGGTGGATATATCATCAGCTATGCAAGGTTCCGTTCTCTTGCAATTATAAGAAACTTATTGTCATAGAAAGTAAACTTCATTGTTCAAAGTTATTCACTAATCAATACTAAATTTCAACTGTCCAGCTTCTACTTATATTTTTTTATAATTTGAGTTGTAAGTTACTTGAGCTCAATGAAACTTCTTAATCGTCCTATGACGTTGAATGGTTGTCCTCATTTTACCGACTAATTTTAATGAAGAATTCTCCCTTCATGTGGTGGTTATGTGAGAGGTCTAGCTATGTGAATGAAACTCTGAAACATGTCTCCTATTAACAGGTTTATCTGTTTATATCTTCTCAAAGAATATCTGGATGTCTGGTGACAGAGCCCATAAAAAAGGCGTATAAGATTCTCTCAAGATCAGAAGGCAGCAGGTGTAAGGTTTTACCTGAGAAGGAAGCAAGACGGACTTCAACCACACTCCAATTTGGGGGAGTGAGTTTCCAAAGGGAAATTGTAAGACTAAATCAATCAACCAAAAGCCATGAAGAGTCTGATAGTGGAGTAATCTTGTGTGAGAAGGAAGCTGTATCTGCTTTATGTGGCATTAGAGCCATTTGGGTCTGTCCCTCCAACAGAAGAAAACATATTGCCAGCTATTTGCTGGATGCTGCTAGGTAATGCCATTCACTTTCTCAGAGTTGTTATGGTTCCTTGAAATTTTTTTGGTGAAAATATATTGCATGCTTAATGAACTGACAAAAGTTAAATTTTCGGGGTTCAAACTAGTAATTGCTCCTTAGTTTGAATTGGAAACAAAAAAAATTCATGTCTGAGAAAAACGAGTGCACTGGAACAGGAAGAAAGGCGACAATTACTGATAAACCAAATTTAATTTCAATAGAGTAAGGGTCTGATGCTCTCTGACAAGTGTCTTTGTGAACTTGTTGCTGAATTCTTCTTCGCTTGCACTTGATAATTTATGAAAGGGGTCCTGGTATGCAAGTATTCACAAGGTCAGAGTGGTGTACTCCATCAATGTAGTATGAGAAGATCCTACCACGGTGTACTCTGTCTATATTGCAGAAACAGAATGGTGTACTGCTCAAGTACATGATGGAGTCGCTTGGTTGGTATTGCTTTTCAAGATGAAGAGCTGTCCTCCAGCTTCATAAATTTTGCCAGAGACTTCTACTTTCCCGGTACAATTGCAGTTTCAGACATAACAATCTCTAAAAGTGGATATGGCGCAGTGATTGCAGCATTGGCATACAAAGTACCTCTAGTTTTTCCATGCAGTAGTTATCTTGATAAGGAAATTGTTCTGAGTAATATAGCTGAGTGCTATCAAGGTGGTTTAGAGATGATTAAGATGGTTTTGCCCACTACTTCCTAGATTCAACGTGCAACAGTTTCAAATTCATGCTATTGTAAAGGTGTCAATGGTGATAAAGTCGCTGTTATGGGCAAGGATTATGCTTTACTCAAGCCTACTGAAGAACAGTGGATACAAAAGCAAACGTCCATAGATATCAGTTTCAAAGGAGTTCTGGAATTCTTGGGGTGGTATTTACTTGCATAACTCGAAGTTGGTTCTTGAATTCAATTGCCAAATGATAATGTCTTTAATATCTCCAGTTATACAGAAGAAACTGAAAACTTTGTTGTTGAGCATCACTGGCCTCTACTCTTTTTGTCTTTTGAAGAGTTTGGCTAAGATACATTCCACAAGTGATAGGAAAATGAATGTGATAAGACAACAAATTATTCGAACTCCATGGCCTGGTCTGGTCAGTACCTAGCTGGGCCTCTTTTATTCCATTAAAACTTAGGATACGACACTATGTAAAATACTATCCTCATGATTGCCCCCAAGGTTTTGGTCTAGTGGTAAGAGTGTAGCGTGTGATTTGAGGATTAGGCACATGTCACGGGTTTGAACCCTGCCGCACACAAGAGCCTGGTTTTTGAGTAGAGAAGGGTTAGTGCCAGTCCCATTATTCACCAAGTTTCGGACCGTGCACTATTGGCCCTCTAGATTTCTCTGTCATCAAAAAAATAAAAAATAGAAACATATTGCTCTCATATTAGACTATGCCCCTGAGATTTGATAAAAGAAAGATGCATTAGCGGTTAATACGTTGTAATTGGATAAGTTATAATGAATATGTCATAACGAAATGACCAAGGAAAGAAAGAAGAGCACACCAAAATGAAAGATTGGATGTTGCTTAGTAGATGCTCACACACAGAGTTCGTCGTTGAAGCATCAGATGTGCTTCTATTTAGCAAATAGAGATTGTCCGACCGTGCTCTCTGCAAAATAATTATTACATTATAAATTTGGTCAAATTAGTTACTTGAAGTTGGTAAAATGGGTAATAACTATTTTCTTTAAATTAAACTCCTTGTTTAAAGCTCTGCATAGATTTGGATTGCTTATGATTCATTTAGTCTGAATTTCCTTCTCATTCTTCAATGCAGGGGAACCTTTTGCAAGGATTTAGTTCTTAAATGCTCGGACTTAGCCTATTCTCAGCCAACCTCAGTTGGAAGGGCCTTCATATCCAATTATACAAGCAGTGACTCTTTCTTTGTTTATACAACTTCTGATCTGTAGTAAGGGTTTAAGAAATAGCATGTTGATTTTTTTATGCCAAGCATATTTCAGTTAGCCTAGTAATTTACTGGATAATCCATCTATGTTCATGTGTCGAAACTTATTGATTTCTTTGTTTTGACTAGAGCTGACAAAGCTATTCTTTCCCAATATATTGCATGGTCAAGGTAAGATTCTCTCCAAGCTCTATTACAGGTGCAGACTGAGTCTAGTCTGTAATAATCTTCTTGCTCTCAGCAGTTGGTTGTATATCTTTAAATGGAAGTCATTTACTTGTCTCCATGCGAGAATCAGTTTTCTCTACGTTAAAATGCTTCTTTGAATTTCACAGGTTCATTCATTTCTCTATTCAGTTTGCTTTCAACTGTGTTGCACGTCAAATGTCTCGTCTCGTCCAGTGCATTAATGTAAAAGAGGTGGTTGAACTAATATAGATGACCATCGCAAGCTAAACTGGGAGAGCATAGTGGCAGTCAATGTTTGTGGTTTGATCTGCCATCTGTAGTATGCCTCTGATTTCGAAGAGATACCAGGAATGAATCTCTGAGGAGATGATTGCGATATTGATAACTGGAGCACAAAGAAAAAATACACTGCTGTAGCCCATAAGACATCTGCTTGGGGAAGCCAGGTCTCTAAGCACAAAACAAAATGCCTCGAGTGAATGGAGAAACCAATTTCCGGTCCATCATTTCTTTCTTTCATTTCCTTCTTATTTCCATCTATCTCTCTTCTTTTTGACCTTTCATTTTCTTTCTGACTTCCTCTTTGTGATCCCTTGTAGTCCATCCACTATAGTCATCACCTGTGTTTGCTCCTCTATGGACATTCCTCACTTTGCATTGGAATTGGATGCACAATTTATCATATGTCTGAATGTTTGATACATGCTGCCAGAACTGTTTGTGTACTCATTTTATAACTCTTCTGTGGACACTGCCATCCCCAGACCCCACTAGTTGGGATCAAACTGGGTTTTTTGTTGTTGTTGTGGTGGGCACTGCCCAAAGCATTAAAGAAGGTACTGTACAAACTGTTCTGTGGACACTGCCAAAACCAAAATTATTTTTTGTACATCCCTGTCCTTTCTTTGACCATAAAGGATAAAGCAGGATAGGGTAGAAAGCTTCTGAGCTAATTACACTATACTCAATTATTCATTCATAGAATTTCTGAAAGCAGTCAGCATCTGGTTGATTATAAGTACCAAAATAGGAAACAACCACCCAACAGACAAAGTGAGATAAACTCATGTTTTTACTCTGGTTTTCCTACCACTATAAGAATGTTGTTTGAATCAACAATGAGGGAGAAAACTATACTGCCCTAAAGCAAATTCAAATAGAATAGGGCAATGAACGAAATTACTTCAACATATCTTTGAAGCAAATTCAAAGATAATCACTATCTGAGAATTCAACAATTTTATAGTCCTCTCTCTCTCTCGCGCGTGCTAAACTAAACCTAAAATAGATAGCACTAAAACAGAATACATACGTATGCAAAGAGCAGTGAAAGTCCTCATAAATGCCTTTTTTGGAGCAACTAGAAGATGTTTGGCAATTCCTACTGTTATTTCGTTACACTACTGTGACCGATCTTAAAACCGAGCTCTCGACAGAGTATCTTGCGAGATGTTAGTCCTGCAGGACCTATTAAAGAGACTGCTGAGACTTTTAGTGGTATGAACATCGAAGTAGACATAGTGAATGCCGAAGACAATATTGATGATGGAATGGAAAAGTGGATTGTCGAAAAGTTGAAATTCTCTGTTAAACAGCCGGTACGAAGATTTTGTGAGTTTGTCCTTTGATTTTTATCTCCCTGCTCTGTGTATGTATTAAATATGTTGTATTTGGCAGATTGAGGCAGTGGTGACAAAGGCTGAGCTCCAGTACCTTGCTTTCTTGAGCAAGTCTGAGGTTGACTCTATGAGTCGGATTGTTGCTGGAATCCTGCGGGTACCTAAGTTAGAAGGTTCTATCGGCCCAGGAGCAATCCGTCAACTCAGTAACTTGGTAAGTTTTGCATCTTATTTGAAACTTTGTTTTCACCATACATCTCTTCATTCTGTAGTCTGAGATTCTAAACCTAAATGTCGTAAGTTTACTGAATCAGTAGCACTTACCTGTATAATTGCTAAAATAGAAGTCTCTACCATAAAATAGCTGAGCTCGGCTCCAAAAAGTTCCCTTCAACGAAGAGCAAGGCCATGTTTGTAGGATAGCGCATATTAGACATTTAGTAAATGATGCTATCTCATGGCCTTGTTCTGGACTTGTCAGATTAATTGTTCTAATGCTTTGTATTTTGGTTGATGATTTAGTGAGTTGGATCAATGAATTCTTGCAGGAAGTGAAATATTGATGATTTAGTGAGTTGGATCAATGAATTCTTGCAGGAAGTGAAAGCTTCGATAGAATATTTACCCCTGAAAAACTCAGCAGGGAGTAGCAGCAGTAGTATAGGACTAAGTCCGTCGTCAAATTTAACCGGTGGATGCCGGAACTCATGTATAGAGTCAACACTAGCTTCTGTTGTAGAGTTATCAAGGAATCACAGAGCAAATGTGCTGCTCTAAGTGTTGAACTAGGTAGTTGTACATCAAGTGAGATGACCTGCTCAAACCCCTAAGAAGTTGCTACCACATACCAGCGCCATATAGTCCCATCTTCACAGCAGCTAAGTATGGTGCTGAAGATAAACGACATGCACAGATTGCGACAGAACATACAGAAGAAGCAGTTAAAAGTGTTGTTGGATCTTGACCTCCCATGAAAAGACACGGCAGTCTGTCTAATTGGAGATATAGATTGAACATGAGATTAACCCAAATCATAAATGAGAAGGATCAGAAACTAGGTAGGGGTGCATGGATGGAGATCAACCTTGCAATCATAGCTGGTGGACTGGTTTGTAGTTCCCAGACAAAGATCTTGCCTTGTCTATTCCCTGTTAGATGTAATTAAGGTCAAAGGTTTCATTCCAGTTCAAGCTTGGAAGGAGAAACATAGCATGCATGCAGACCACGCATCTGTAGTTTTCGCGTTGTATCTTATTCTCAAATTTTCATAATCACCTACCTCAACAACAACAATATGGCGTTGCACGAGCAGTAAATTCTTTAGTAGAAACAATGATGACAAACGCTCATTAAGTCGGGACATGCAATAATTTGATTAACACTTGGTATTACCTATAGCTGCTGCTTTGTAGTGGAAATCACATGAAAACTTGATGAACCAAATATCACACTCTAGGACAGGATACTTTTGAAGGTGGCCCTAAAATTAGAGCAATATACATCGGAAGTTTAGTGTATAGTTATCAAAAAGAGATTACAGGATCATGATTTGAGACTCTTCTTTCATCTTTGGTTCCCATATATAATACAATTTCATTGTCAACACTCTCATGTACGTACAGGTAAAAATATATAAAAAAAGGAGAGAAGATATCATCAAACAATTAACATGTCATTTCCAACTTGATCTCGGAGGTTAAAAGAAAGTAATTCAAGCTAGTCTTTGATTTTACAGAGGTTTTCTGATTTTCTCTCTCTTGTTAAGGGGAAAGGAAACTAATTAATAATGCCAATCAAGAATTCATATAGCAGAACAGTTAAGAGTATTCACCTTGGACAAGATAAAATCACCAAGCAGAACAGTTAGAGTATACATTCAACGTAGTTGGAATGAAGTGGTGCGGGATGAATATCTGACATGATAATAGCAAGCAAAATTAAGTTACCCAATAAAACTTTCAGAAGAAAAAAAAGTACATATTTTGTGGGAAACTTGGAAGGAAGATCAGTCCAAATAAACGATTTAGAAAAGAATTTCTAACTTAAATTGATGTTACATTTTATTTTTCAAATTCGAAACCACTGAGCATCAACGGTATAGATGATGCACTACAAACCAACTCTGCATCCTCCTACCAGGAACAGTACATTAATTGTTGGCTACCATATATTATATGGGTAGTAAAGTAGTCTAGATGACAAGAATATGGATGCTGACTCATATTTCCTTCTAGGTACTAGGGTCCTTCACTGCTCTAAATAAATACAATAAACATTTCTATATGAAAAATATTGGACTAACATTACTTAGCGAGCTATTGTGATAGGCTCCTCTAACGGTCGCTTTATTTAATCCAATTTATGCTCTACTTTTTAAGTATTAATAATATTTTGTCCCAATACGCCAACGGTCATTTCACTTGCCAAACTAAACTATCAAATACAACATTGTTAAGAAACCAAACCACTGAATTAATAAATTGTACTAGTAATCACTAATGCCATGTTTTACAAAACAAAAACAAAGCTACTAGTTACACCGGAAAAAAAAAGCAATCATAATCTAAAGAATTTGATCGGAGAGTGGTGGAAGTCGCCGGAAAAAGTTGACGGGGACGGAAGGCATGTCGTCGCGGAACCGAGGGTGGCGCAAGTAATACAGTCCTGACCCTAACACAAATGCCTTGAACGGAACCACATAGAACACCAATGAAGCAAATAAACACACCACCACAAATATACCAGTAGCTCTAGGATCCCTCCAATTGAACAATGCTTCTAACCTCTCCCCTTGTGCTGCAACATCACCTAGTAGTGTTTGTGCCCTCCCTGCTAGTGCCCTTAACCTGTCATATCGAACCCGAACCTGTTCCATAGGCCTCGACGTTGGGAATCCATCGAACTCCTCATCGAGCTCATCGGGACCTATTGCATCCACGTGAGATAATCGAGGATCCATAGTGATTGCAACACGCTGGCGATATCGAAACCTTAAGGAAATGATCAAGAAGGCATACATACAAATTGTAGGCAATACTAGGTGCGGACATAAGACAATGGCTATCAATAGTATATGCACCAAAATTGTGGTTGGTGGGTGCACCCATGTCCTAATTCCATCAAGCCAACGGGCTAATGTGGCCGCTCTAGACAAGCACCCAACCACTCTGAACCAATTTGACTTGCTTCGCCTCATGCTCCATATGTGAGTGTCTGAATCCAACATACATTGAACCACTTCTTGACCCAATGCAGGTTCTGACCTAGCCAATCTTGCTGTAACAATCCTCATTGCTGTGTGCCTTAAGATATCCTGTTGAGCTGGACCAAATGGGCGCACATAATGCATTCTTGGCAACATTGGATTAGTATAGGCTTGTATCAAACTCAACCACGATGAACAAGTAAACCTCAAAGCAATCTCAATGTCACCCATTTTCTTTGCACCACTAGGAAGCAACACCATAAGTGAATAAGTACCCATGTACACCTTATTCGTATCGAGCGTCGAGAGTCGTACTCTTAGCTTCCCAAGTCGTACATCTTTCTTCTGACCATCATCATCATGCTTGTACCTCCCATTATCAAACACCCCAATTGTCAACACGGTGCAGGGATCGTATACATCCCAAGTATACTGCTCATTCCACCTCGGATTAAACCGATCAAGAATTGTACGTGTCCGGGCCCACTTGGGCCCGTACTTGGCCACCACGTAGGCATCGGTGGTCCCACGTGTACCGTCTTTTGTTTTCACAGGGAGTAGATTATTAGCACCTCTAATACCAACTTCAAGTAATCCAATAGGTGGTTTGGACAATTGTTTTGCTGTGGCTCTAACATCACTGGTTAAATGTGCTGCTTCATCAAGCACGTGATACCCACCCTCCAAACAAACTCGCACGTGTATCCTACCAGCATAAGGCTTTTTCTCATCACCCACTAAATTAAACCACCTTGATCTTGGCTCTGATTTGTCGTCCGTACGCTTATCAATGGACGTGACCTGCACCTTAGCATACCCCACCACTTGACAGTTAGTAACATCTTCCACTGTGATCACCAAAAACGGCTCAAACGGCTCAGCTGCCACGAATACAAGGTCTTCGTTCCACGTAGGATTGGAAGCCGAGCTGGAGGACCCTACCGTGGTTCGGCTCGTCTTGAATAACTGTGCGCCCAGCTGCGCTTTCACGTAGAGATCAGGACTCCGAACCTTAGGCTCGTTGCCACCCGCACCTAGCTGCAAATCTTGGGTTTGGATGACCGTTAGCCTTAAATACCACAGCTTCGGTGAAAGGTAGACTTTGGCTCGGGTTTCCGGTATCAATCCACCGGAGTCTGATTGCCATGCCTCATTAAATGCTTCGTCCGCCTGAGTCCCGAGCCACACCGCCAGCATGACGTCATTCCCCGGCTGGTTATTCTGATCGGCAGCAACACCTTCTAAACTGTACCATTGAGGAGCTAACGGACTGTCCGGCGGCACTCTTTTCGGCACTTCCTGCAAATCAAACGACACCGTACCAATACTATTCTCATCAGTTTTATCATCGGCGACCTTCTTTTCGACCCAAACAGAGACTTCTAGGGATGTTGAGTTTAATCCCTCTTTGTCGAATGCGAAAACTTGATCCCATTCTTTGTTATCCGCCAGTGATTTGGTTTTTACACTGTGAGTTCCGATCACGAGCTTTGCATAAGCGGAGGAATCGGGCTCTTGATTGGCCCGTTTCGCCTTCACAATTCGAACATAGAGGAATGGCATTTGATCGACAAGATCAAACGCCCCTGTTCGACGATCCACGCTACTGGAGAGATTCTTATGAAGGACTTTGAGTTCACTTGTATTTTCATTTGTTATCGGCTTTTTGTTAGGAGGTTTGTGTTGAGCTATCGGAGGATGCTCCAGTACTTCTGGTTGTGGAGTCTGTGTTGGTGGTGGTGCTTCGTCTTTTTTCTGATTCTCTGGTGGCTTTTCTTCTTTCTTTTCGGCAGATTCGTCGGGTTTCTTCTCCTCTTCCTTCTTCTTCTCCGACGACTCCTCTTTCTTTTCATCAGAAGGAGGTTTCTCTTCTTTTGCCTCCTCGGGTGGCTTTTCATCTCCCTGTGTCGGCGGAGGATTTTCTGCCGCCACCGCCGCAGCAGCTTCCTCCTTCTTTTCCTCGGTTGGAGGAGGAGGAGGAGCCTCTTCGTCTACGTACCAAATCTTAAGCCCAATCTCGCCTTTAATTTGAGAAAAGACGCTCCGTTTCTCCAAGGGATAGTAGACAAGAGGAATTTCAGAGCCAAGTTTGAGGAAAGTAGTAGCAGATATTTTAACTTTACCGAGGAAATTGCTCCTCTTGCCGGCTTTTTTGTCGTTGTAGATGTTGAGTTCAAGAGTTTCAGAGGGCATGGAGTGAATGTCGTGGACCAAGAACTCGAGATGCTCGTCCCATTGGGGATTGAGATCTCTGAACTTAGTCTTGGTACGACGACGTTGGCCGTCGAAATCGACGATGACAAAGGCGCTGGCTGTGCCTTGTCCATCTTTGGGCATCAAATTTCTGGCATTGCAAACTTGCACAATCAGTTTTCTGGTGCAAACAGAATCACCCATTTGAGAAGAAATTATAATTATTTTCCGGTTAATCGGAGAAGAAAGAATGGAATGGTATGACTATGAGAGAAAGTAGAGAGAGTGAGTGGGTCAGTGAAGCCTTTTAAAGTGGGGGAAAGGCGCTGGGCAGGGGAGCCTCTTTTTCACTTTACTTTTTCTTTTTTTTCTCTCCTACTAGTATTTGTTTTTACATATTTATTTATTTATCAAAGTGGAGTGGGTACTCTACTATTACTGGTAATTAAATGGTACTTTTCCGTTGAGGTTGTGACAAATATGGAAATATTTTACCAACCTCTTTTTTTCTTGAAAGAAATTGTTTTATAATGTTTTTTATTTTTCAGAAAAGAAAACCAATAAATGTAATTAAACCATAGATAAAGGTAAATTTTGGATGGTTAAAAATTACTTTCAACAAAAGGAAAAAGCAAACAGTTTCTCATTCAATCTACTTTTACTAGAGACAAGTTTTAGTTTACACAAATCACCTAAATTCTTGAAAATCTAGAAACAAAATTACATTAGTCAAGATATGGTGAAAATATATCAGGGTAACTGATATTTTTATTTTGAAAGAGTAATAAGGATGTTAGGAATATTTGGTTGTCAATTACTACATGAATCATAAATCAATATCAACTGTTTTATTTTGCATTTTGAGATTCAAACGTATTAATCTCTTATTATGACATTTCTTCTAGATCGTTTCACATTGTTCCTTATTTATTAGTTTAGACGTATTTAAGGTTTCGGTCTCACATTAATCTAAAAGTTAATTAGCAGTATGTTTTTTCCAACCTAATCTAAAAGTTAATTAGTTAAATTGACTCACATAGATAAAAAAAATAATCTTGACATCAATTAAGCCTAAAAACTCTATCAATAACAAGTAATTTTAGCTTCTTCTTTTTTGGCTTCAACGTATCTAATGTCTAATAAATTGACCTGAATAATTCGACTCACATCGTAACAAGTCCATTATAAGAGAATTTTAGCGCTTCCTACAAAACGTTACTCATTAAATTCGAACATAAAACCTCTAATTCATAGTGAAAAAAATCTTTACCCTTCCATCACAGTCTTGCATATTGTAATCTCATTGAATAGTTGGTTTTAACAAAATAAAAAGAATACAAGTCCCTAAAGACTTCTTTAGCAAAATGTCAAAATACATGTGCATGTGCTGATGTGTCATAACTCATACGTGAAAAGGGGAAAAAAACTGTGAAATTAATTATGTTTGGAACCGTTGATTTATGTACAATCTTTTCATTAATTATTATCATCCTACAATTAAAAGGGATAAAAATAGAAAATAGAAAAAAAAAACACGTAGGCATAAACACAAAGAATCTACGTGGCAGGCATGGAGTTGCGAGATTTGATGTAGACAGATGGAATCAACGCTCATATATATCCTTACTGTCAATTCTGAGCACCTTGCCTCCTGGTGAATTTATCTTAGTATTCTATTTTCTTTTTTATTTAATTAGAACAATTTAAAATAATTTTTGGTTTAATTGCAAGAATGCAATTTTTGGAATGTTAATTCATGATATTTGCATGTGAAAAATAATGACATCAAGGTTGATAAATTTGGTGGATTGCCACTTTTGTGTACTTAGTCATGATAAACTCATGAAAAGTCACGCAAAGATGAAAATTGGAAATGGGCATGCAAATTTTACGCAATACATTTATACTACATAGTTGAAATTTTATTTCTAAAAAATACGGAATTTTATGTTCAAATCCAGTCAAAATTAAAATAACTCTTGAAAAGTGAAAAGTATAACATAAATTGAGAAGGAAAAATATTAAAATTCTACTTTTTACTTATCTAGCAAAATAATCATTCTAGAAGAAATTAGTAGTTTTTTTTCTGTTTCAATTCTTTTCATTTTCCTAAAATTACGTAAAAAGTATTAGAAGTCACAATAATTGATAACTTAAAATATTTAAAAGAAATATTAAAAAATTATCATTCAAAAATAATTCGTTTAACTCTAGAAATTAAGTGGTCACATACATACATACATAGGGAGGGAGTGAGTATTCTTTTGGTGTAGGTACTAGTTATTCTCGTCCAAAAGGTGGATGTCCCTCCTAAAGTTGTTGATAATTAAACACTATAGTTTACTTTTTATTAATGGTTCAACATTAATCTAACAGTAAAATCAAGCGATGAGATTTGATTAGTTGAAGAAAAAGCAAGACTAAATGACTTCTGTTTATTTGTCCTTTTTTTTTTTTTTTTTCCTTTTTACTGATGCCAATTAGCTTTAAATAAATCCATTATACTCGATCTATTCCATATTATGTGACAATCTTTCGTTTTTAATAATAAGAATATTATATCTTCTTAATTTTTTTTTTAAACTTTAAACTTCTCATTTAGATTTTATTGATATATTTTATTATTATAAAATATCATGCATATTTAAGACTAGAAATCCTTTTTTATTTCTTAAGCTGTATGCCTAGTCTGACACTGTAAAAAGTTGGTAACCACGCCACACGATCAATGTGTTTCATTGGCAAAGAATTAGTTTTGCAGGAATATATTTATCACGATTTACTACGTACTAGTATGGTTAAAAGAAAAGTAAAGAAGGTTTCAAAAGTTATTTTGCAGTATGGTAATTGCAATTACCCTCTAAAGCCGTTAATAAGATTATGATTAAGTATGGTGTAAGTGTGAGTGTTAAGCCACACCGTCTTTGAGGAAGAAAACAATATTCATGAAATTCACTTCATTTTGGCAGCTTTTCTTTAAGCTTTGCATGCCCACTTGATGAAAATACAGAGATCTCTCTCTGCAAAAATGAACGTTGCTTTGTTCTTGTGCTCCATGATTGTTTCTCTTTGTAGCAGTCCTCCTACATTTATTATAAACAAAAAGGCATATATAAAACACTCACTGAATCAGAGAATATACGGTAATATGAATTTTCTTTTGGGTTGGGCAGAGAGTTTATTTGTTTACAAACAGATGACTCTAGTGTCTCGTGTGACGTTAAATAAATATATAATCACTCAGTGCTCACTATTTTAAATTTTTGTTTTAACAGCTGAGACGTACGTACGACTTTAGGTTTATAACGCCGTTAGCTAATTTAATAGTACTGATTCGGAAATTTCAAGTAAAAAAATTTCTAGTATCTAATATTGTTACCATAGTATAGTATACCATAACAACAATAACAACATATTCAGTGTAATTTCACAAATGAAGTCTAAAGAGGATAGAGTGTATGCACACCTTATCGGCTTATCCCTACTTTTAAGAAGATAGACTGTTTCAGGTAGACTATTAACACAGTATATGAATTCCGCTAAAACACATAAGACCTCAAATAATTCGTAGCTATATAACTCTTGCAAAAATCTAACTAGTTATGTGAGAAAATATATTAGCAATACTAGAATAAAACCAATTATTACTTTGATATTGCGAGCTTTTCATAAAGATGCTCTGTATTATTATTTCCGCAGACATTTAATTACATAACATAACTATCCATTGCTACATAACTAGTTCGCGAACCAAACAAGTAAGGAAAGCTTGTGGCACAAAAGGGAAGAAAGAGCAAAAGCTGCTACGAGTCGAGAGAAAAACAAAGCTTCACCAAAGACCAGTAGGTCGGTTCTCTCCCGAGTATTATTAGTGGATCCAGAGACTTTTTTTGATAGAAAAGAAAGGATAGGGCCGGGGACCCCTAATATAATATAATTTGATCACTCCTCTCATGCGGGCTCTTATTCGATGTCATATTGTTCAGCTTCTTTGTTTAATGAAGGCGGATTCCCCCTGAGTTGGACCATTCCTTTGTCTTAACTCGGGCTGAAAAGGTAGATTAGCCCCTGATAACATCAGGCAAACAAATGAAAATCCCCTTTATTCTTCTCCAAACCAACTTTCTTATACTAAATTTACAAAAGTAAATCTATCTTTAACAGCTCAAAAATTACAGGAAAAATAGCTTCTCTCTTCAAGAAGAACACATCAAAATTTGATTATAAATACAACAGGCTTCCTCAAGCAAGATAGATAGGTCATAGGAGAGAACTCATAATCTACTTATATCAATCTCTACTGCTGTCACTGTTAGCTCTCTGCTTTCTATTTGGAGATGCGTCTTCAGAAAACCTACAGCAGACCATAAGAACTCAGGACACAAATAGTGCGAGGGTCTGAAATCGTTCATTTTCGAAAGAGATTAAAAGAAAAGAAGTTGAAACAAATGATATCTAGAGTTCAATTACGTGGCCTATTAAAGTTATAGCCTATGAAAAAGAACGCGACTACCATATTGATGAAGCCGAAAGTCGATAAACAGAACTTCATGTTTTACGCACTTTCATATTAATGAAGCCTAAAGTTGGTAAACAGAACTCATGTTTTGTGCACATTCTGATAAAATGTGTGCAGAAATGAGATTGCTTAAATTTTTTACATATTATGCAACCATGCTTTGGAAGCTAAAAACAAAATTGGGAATGGAAAACAAGGATTGACCAGAACAACGATTTCAGAAATATCATGTAATGCGATTCAGCCAATTAATTTACGGGGTAATGACTAATGACCAAATCAATTTTGGATAACTTACATCTCCATAATTCTCTTCCTCTTATCACTGCAAATGTAGGAGCTCAGTTGTTCAACCTCCATATTGGCAAAAGTCTTGTCTAGATCATAATTCAACAGATTACATGCACCTAAATTTGCTGAGGACTCGTCTGTACCAGGTATACAGGAGAGATCTTTAAGTTTTCCTTTAAGATTCTCCATCAAAATGAAACCTGCAGAATAGACATTACAAGATACTCTAATAATGAAGTGATCAAAACTTCACCCAAAAGATGTGTGATTCATGTCATTTACATAGATTCTTTCGGCAAGTTATAACTAGTAATAATTATACTGAAAAAGACTTTAGTAGGTTAAAATCTGAAAATGTTGGTTTATGTTTAGTCAACAATGGCATGCTGAAAATGTTGGTTTATGTTTAGTCAACAATGGCATGCTGAAAATGTTGGTTTATGTTTAGTCAACAATGACATGCCAATTGGAAGAGTTGGTTGAAAGAGTAGGCATGAATGGTAGGAGGAAGCTTCCTCCTTTGATGTCACCAATGACATCAAGAGGAGGTCCTTACCTCTATAAATAGATGCACTCTTTCATTTGTAGAATCCATCCCAAAAACAATACAATATATTGTACTGAGTAGAGAGTTAAGAGAGAAAGTCTCTTAAGTGTAATTGGGAAATCTCCCCTTCCTTTGTAAATAATAGAAAGGCAATTGTTCTCTGGTGGACGTAGGATTATTTTGATCCGAACCACGTTAAATCTTGTGTTCTTTCTTTTACGTTTCCGCTAACAATTGGTATCAGAGCGACAGGATTCATAACGATCCAAGGAGGAAGAACAAGCAAAGATGAGTTCCATGAAGTTTGAAATTGATAGATTCAGTGGACGCAACAACTTCAACATCTGGAAGATCCAGATGATGGCGTTACTGCGGAGGGAAGGTTCAATCCATGCTATTGACGGAAAGTATCCTAAGGATACATCAGCTCCCGACATGGAGAAGATTGAAGGGGATGCATTGAGTGCAATCCAACTATCCCTTGCACCTAACGTGCTTTGTGAAGTGAGTACAGGTACCGAAGAGACGGCCAAACAGTTATGGGAAAAGCTAGAAGGGCTATACCAAGACCGATCAGTGACAACAAGGATGTTGTTACAACGGCGTCTTCACACATTTAAGATGGGGTCAGGTACTTCGTTACAAGATCATTTAGATGCGTTCAATAAACTTGTCATGGACTTACAGATTGCAGGAATTAAAAGGGAGGAGGAGACGCTTGCATGTGCTTTGCTATTTTCATTGACTTCAGGATATCGTGATATTGAGAATTCAATGATGTATAGCAAGGAGCCTATCAAGCTTGAGCAAGTGCGGCAGGCACTTAACTCTAGTGATGTGCGGAGGCACATCGAAGGAGACAGAGATGACCAGGCAAGTGGGCTCTTTGTGAGAGGCCGGACTAGCCAACAGGGAAAGAGCAAATCAAAGTACAGATCAAAGTCTCGTGTGAACAAGAAGAATACGGAGTGTTGGGGTTGTGGCAAGAAGGGGCACTTTGAACGAGATTGCCCAATGTCAAAGTCCAAGGAAAAGGCGAGTGCATCTACAGTTGAACAGGTACATGATTTTGATAATGATTATGTACTAACAACATCGTGTAATAATAGTAATTATGGAAACAAATGGGTGTTAGACTCTGCTTGTACTCTGCATATGACGTTCCGAAAAGACTGGTTTAGCA
This sequence comes from Nicotiana glauca, assembly GCA_026770625.1. Classification (NCBI taxonomy): domain Eukaryota; kingdom Viridiplantae; phylum Streptophyta; class Magnoliopsida; order Solanales; family Solanaceae; genus Nicotiana; species Nicotiana glauca. The sequence continues at coordinate 122,068 of MU703938.1, forward strand.
GCTATGAGAAAAGTGGAGGAACCGTAGTAATGGGCAATAATGCAACTTGTGCAATAGTTGGCATTGGCTCAGTGCGAGTTCGCTGCCATGATGGAGTCGTGAGGACTATTACACAAGTCCGTCATGTTCCTGATCTGAAGAAGAATTTGATCTCCTTGGGTACTCTGGATGAACAAGGCTACAGGTACATGAGCGAAGCAGGAACTATGAAGGTGACTAAAGGTTCTTTAGTCATGCTGAAAGGCAAGCTGGAGAACGGCCTTTACACATTGGCCGGAAGCACCATTGTTGGCTCTGCAAATGCATCTACAGTGCAGTTATCTAATGATGACAAGGCAAGACTATGGCACATGAGACTGGGTCATATGAGCGCACGTGGACTGGAGATGTTGAGCAATCGTAACCTTTTGGAAGGTGAGAAGATCAGCACACTTGACTTCTGTGAGCACTGCGTTCTAGGGAAGCAGAAGAAGGTCAGCTTCAGCACTGGCAAACACAAGACAAGAGGAGTGCTAGACTACATCCATTCAGATTTATGGGGTCCCTCTAAACTTCCATCGAAGGGCGGAAAGAGGTATCTTCTCACTTTTATTGATGATTTCTCACGAAAGGTTTGGGTGCATTTTTTGAAGGCAAAAAGTGATGCTTTTGAAGCATTTAAAGAGTGGAAGATTTTGGTTGAAAATCAAATGGAGCGAAAAATCAAGTATCTTCGCACAGACAATGGCTTGGAGTTTTGCAATGAAGAGTTTAACGAATTATGCAAGGTTCATGGGATCTCAAGACATAGGACGGTCAGGCATACCCCACAGCAGAATGGAGTTGCCGAGAGAATGAACAGAACTCTTCTTGAAAAGGCTCGTTGTATGCTCATACAAGCCAAAATGTCCAAAGTATTTTGGGCTGAAGCAGTTCACACTGCTGCTCATATTGTCAATCGATCTCCAGCATCGGCAATTGACTTTAAGACTCCGAATGAGGTATGGTCAGGTGAACCCTCTAACTATTCATACTTACGAGTATTTGGGTGTCCAGCTTATTATCACGTTAATGAAGGAAAGCTTGAACCAAGGGCTAAGAAGGCAATATTCGTAGGGTATGTGGATGGAGTAAAAGGGTACAAACTTTGGTGTTTGTCTTTACTCAAATTTATAGTTAGTAGAGATGTCACCTTCGATGAATCCTCTATACTTGATCCCCGTAAAGTTTCCGTGGAGTTTTCAGGAAACAAGAACAACGAGCAGGTGGAGCTTGCCAAGGAAAAGGATCAAGAGACTCAGGTTAAAGATGAGTCAGAAGATGTAGACCCTGAAGAACTTGCTGTCAATGAACCATACACAATTGCGAAGGGGAGGGAGAAGAGGCAGACACGAGAACCGGAACGCCTTATAAATCAAGCAAACTTGATTGCATATGCGTTCGTAGCTGCACAAGAAGAGATTAAGGATCTGGAGCCCTCCTCGTATATTGAAGCAACTTCTTGCAAGGATGCTGCACAATGGCGGTTAGCCATGACGGAAGAGATGGAGTCTCTTCACAAGAATCAGACATGGGTCTTAGTGAAAAGACAAAAGGGGAAGAGGACAGTTGGATGCAAGTGGATCTACAGAAAGAAAGAGGGAATTCCTGAAGTGGAATATGCTAGGTTCAAGGCAAGATTGGTTGCAAAAGGTTTCAGTCAGAAGGAGGGAATTGACTACAATGAAATTTTCTCTTCAGTCGTGAAACATAGCTCAATTCGCGTGCTACTAGCATTGGTTGCACAATTTGACTTGGAGCTTCAACAGCTTGATGTCAAAACTGCTTTCTTACACGGTGATCTAGAAGAGACAATCTATATGGATCAGCCTGAAGGTTTCCTAGCTGAGGGAAAAGAAGATCACGTATGCCAACTAAAGAAGTCTTTGTATGGTTTGAAGCAATCCCCTAGACAGTGGTACAAAAGGTTTGATGCATTCATGACTATACATGAATTCTCAAGGAGTGCATTTGATAGCTGTGTGTATCACAAGAAGATGTCTGGTAACTCAATGATTTATTTACTGTTGTATGTTGATGATATGCTTATTGCTGCTAACAACATTACAGAGATAAATGCTTTGAAGAAACTGTTGAGTAAGGAATTTGACATGAAGGATTTAGGAGCTGCAAAGAAAATCCTTGGTATGGAGATTTCAAGAGAAGACGGTGTTGTACATCTTTCTCAGAAGAGGTATATTGAAAGGATTCTCGAGAGATTCAATATGCATACGTGCAAGCCTGTAAGTACACCATTAGCTCCTCATTTTAAACTTTCAGAGTTACAAATGCCTCAGTCCGAGGATGAGGTGGAGCATATGTCAAAGATTCCTTATGCCAGTGCAGTTGGTAGCATTATGTATGCTATGGTATGCACACGTCCAGATATTGCTCAATCTGTAAGTGTGGTAAGTAGATACATGTCCAGCCCAGGAAAGAGGCATTGGGAAGCTGTCAAGTGGATATTGAGATATCTCAAGGGAGCTTCTGGTGTTGGTCTGACCTTTCGAAAAAGTGGTGGAGGTATTTCAATTCTCGGTTATGTGGATTCTGACTATGCAGGAGATCTTGACAGAAGAAGGTCCACAACTGGATACATCTTTACCCTCGTTGGCAGTGCCGTTAGTTGGAAGTCGACTCTGCAGTCGATTGTCGCTTTGTCTACGACAGAAGCAGAATACATGGCAGCAGCGGAGGCGATGAAGGAAGCTATCTGGTTGAAAGGTTTAGTAGCGGAATTGAGTTTGGTTCAGCTGGAATCAACTCTTAGATGTGATAGTCAGAGTGCTATTCATCTAATGAAAAATCAGAGATTTCATGAGCGCACTAAACACATTGATGTCAGATTTCATTTTATTCGAGATGTTGTTGAAGAGGGAACTATCAAGGTCGTGAAGGTTATCACAGACGATAATGCTGCAGATATGTTGACCAAGATAGTCCCGCTCGCTAAGTTTGCACACTGCAAAGACTTGGCGGGGGTGTGCATCAACTGATGCAACTCCGAAGAGAACAGTTGTTAGGTGGAGGTGGTATGTTCAACCATGGTTTGATTCTTCTTGTTTCTTACAACGGGATTGCCCAGTAAGCTTAGAAGTTTTGGCCAGAGTTGTTCACACGCACGCTCGAAACGCAAACCAAGGTGGAGATTGAAAATGTTGGTTTATGTTTAGTCAATAATGGCATGCCAATTGGAAGAGTTGGTGGAAAGAGTTGGCATGAATGCTAGGAGGAAGCTTCCTCCTTTGATGTCACCCATGACATCAAGAGGAGGTAGTTTGATGTCACCAATGACATCAAGAGGAGGTCCTTACCTCTATAAATAGATGCACTCTTTCATTTGTAGAAACCATCCCAAAAACAATACAATATATTGTAGTGAGTAGAGAGTTAAGAGAGAAATTCTCTTAAGTGTAATTGGGAAATCTCCCCTTCCTTTGTAAATAATAGAAAGGCAATTGTTCTCTGGTGGACGTAGGATTATTTTGATCCGAACCACGTTAAATCTTGTGTTCTTTCTTTTACGTTTCCGCTAACAAAATCATTGGCAAAAAGAAAAGGCAAACTGAAATAACAGGTGTGAGTTTTTACAAAATATCAAGGGAATTAAAACCTGATGCCATTAAGGCATATATGGTAAGAAAATGTTGACTGATGGTGGTGTCCCTACCAGTTTGCACGCACCTAGATTAATTCAGTAGGTACCTGCTACATCCAACTAGCATAGGTACCAGATAACTCTGCCACCAAAACTCTGGCAAATGGGAAGAATCACCTAGAGTTTTTTGCCTATGTTGGTTTGGACAACTGCAGTGATGCAATGAGGGCTTCTTCTGACTTCCACTTTCCCATAGCCAAGTTAGTTGAATGCAACTAAACCCATTGACTCATATACAAATCTTGTAAGCTATCATGCTTCAATAACGTACTAACAAATTGCATAACTGTCGAAGCAGATAAGGCAAAGCTGAGAAATCATTGCACGCATCAACAAAGAATCCTCCATCAAATCAAGGATGAGAGATCCAAAAGGAGGTTCCTCCATGATCCAAATAGAGCAATACTGTTGGAACGTGTTTTTGATAAGAGTGGTAAAAGAGTCCTAGTTCCAAGTGTCTAACTTCTAGGTTCTCCTAATTTTATGGTATAAATGACTTGGAAACAACAAAAGGTTATGAAAATTATGTTAATAGTATTACTATGTTCATAGATTCATTAAAATGCCAAGTTTTTATCATTTCCTCTGTAATTACTACAAAACATTTACTCTCTCATGACGGTCTTACCCATAGACTTAACAGTTAAACAACTTCTATTCTAGTGCAACAGATAAGTATACCCAAAAAAGGAAAAAAGAAACAGAAACATTACTATTTTTAGGAGCATCTGACCACACTCTCTCCCTTTCCCCAAAAGCAGCAGCTCTAAAAGATGAAACTGCCTTAGGCAAAAGGGAAGCAGAACCTAAATACCACTATACCAGTCGGAAGCTAGAATCTTCTTTCTTTATTCTACTGGCTTCTTAGCTTGCAATAGTACCGCAAAAGTTGGAAACTGCTTTCTCAGAAGGGCAGCAAAACCGAAGATAAGCTATACCAGCTGAGTGCCAAAACCTTATTTCTTTATTCTACTCGTTTCTTTCAGCAGCTCCTCATCAAATCTTTCCTTGAAAGTCCTCTCACTCGAAAAATTGATGTCGCACCAAAATTAAACTGAGAGTTACTCTTGACTATCTGTTACAGTAACATGTCTTGTCTCTTAATTGTAAAAGCCCATGGAGAGCAGGGAACATTCATCTAATATTAGCATTCCTCTTCTTTTAATTCATGAGACTGCATACCAAACTTTTCAATCTCAAGTTAAAAAGGAGGATCTGATTCTACTCACATCAATATACCTATATGTTTTGCATAATTGTCAAAGGCAAAAAGCATAGAAAAGAGCTCAAGGCCTGATGATGCTTTAAATGAACAACACATTCAAATGGACTTCAGTAACTAAAGGCGCAATGATAAACAATCTTTAAAAAGTGGAAAGCTAGAAAAAATAACTAAAAGCAAAAAACGTTTATATGAGCAAAGTAATTGAAAATACTACAACTAAGCGAAATTTATTAAGTAAAAGAACATGTAAATAAAGTGCATAAATAGATTTAAAATTTTGATTTAGATGAAAAAATGCAGTTTTAAATTTCTCATTCAGGTTTACAGACTAGTTGTCTTATATTAAATTCTTTTCCTTAATAAGTAACAAATTCATTAATAATATTTCCTCCTTAGTTAATAAATCCCTTTGTTGGTTATATTTATTATTTAGGACAGTTATCTTAAAGATAGAGCGCACGGATGATGAGGCACGTGCCTTAACACCTTAATACCTGCATTAGTACGCTATCTGAGTGAAACAAAGAGGCCCCCTTGAGCTTCACCTAGCTTTAGGGCTTAACCGCGCCTCAAATGAACCTTAATAATACTGATGTTTTCAGTCTATCAAGCTTTTGAAATCAGTCTATTTAACATTTCCCATTTACACACAATAAAAGCCCTCATTTCCAAATTGATTTGTCACCTTCAGTTTCTACAAAAACGTGGTTTTGCTTTCAAGTTCTTGTGATTTTTTGGCATCCTCCTCTTAAGAGGGTATAAAAAAATAAAAATAAAGGGTCCTATGTCAGCACCTTCTTATGGTTCAAAGGGAAATGGTGTTGAAAGAAATTCTTTTTAATTTTATAAGTGCAAATGGGACAGATAGCTATTCTTTTTACAGTTGGATTTAAGCTGTAACCATTTGTTCATATGAAAGAAGTGTAATAGCATATTCCAGTGTTATCACATTAAGCAAATAAACAGGTATTCTCAATTTCAAAACATGTGTTGCTTCACATCACTGTCAAACACCCAATTTTAGCGAGAATGAAATAATAACCATCTACTTATCAGTTACGAGAGAATTAAGGCGCTTGTTGGCGGGAGTAGCAATCAAAGCTCAAAGGATCACACCTAACCTTTGGGCAACTCCGAACTGAAGATATCTTTTTAGAATTTCTATAAATTACTTTGTGAAGCGGCAACTGAATGGATGCACTACCTCACACAGCCACACTTATTTAGTTACTCTTTGAGGCAGTCACTTGACTCCATATAAATCTGCATAAGGGACAGGCTCTTTCCATTAAACGAGGTCCAGATTATCCAGCTCTTAGCAGACATTTTGGGGTGTAACATTGGGACTCTTCCTACCACCTATTTGGGGCTTCCTTTCGGGCATAACCACCAATCAATTATGGGATGGTTTTCTGGAAAAATGTGAAAGAAAGTGGTCAAATTGTAAAAGGCAGTATCGCTCCGTGGTGGTAGATTAATCCTCATAAACAGTGTTTTGGATTCACTTCCTACTTACACAATGTCACTTGTTCCTCTCCTCAGTTGCAAAGAAGATTTACAAGATGCGACGAAATTTCCTATGGGAAGAAAACATAAACAATAAATCATCTACTTTTTGGTATACCTCTTGTATACGGGCTCTGTTATGCCCAAACTCATTCAATGAAATTATTACTTTATCGACCAAAAAAAAAAAAGAGACAAATAAATCAGTCAATCTAATCAATTAGGATTCAGTTTTGAAAGATAAAAAGGTGTGAGGCCTAGAGGTAGGGACTTGAAAAAGCGCAATGTTAGTCTACCAAATGGCTATGGAGGTTAACAAAGGAGGATGGTGGCATGTGCAATCAGTGGATAACAAAGATGCCTAATTTTTGTATGGACATTCAGTTTGGAAAAGTATCAGGACTCTTTGGGATGCTTTTGGCATGATTCTTTTTTGTTTTTTGATGGAAGTTTTTGGTATGATTCTTGGTTGGGTTACACACCTTCAAAACAAAGTCCCTGTTCTATATACATTGGCAGCCCACCAGGAAGCCTCAGTTGCAGATTATCACTCAAACAATAGTTGGAATATCACTTTCAGAAGACTTTGCAGAAACTGGGAAGTAGAAAGAACATGTGCTCTACTACAACTAGTAGGAACCTACCGTATATGCTTGTAAAATCAGGATACAATTTGTTGGAAGGGCAAGAAGAATGGTATCTTCACAGTCAGATTTTGTTACACACTCTAGCAGAATTCACATACTACTACTCTCAAGTGGCCTTAGAAACAGATTTGTCAACTCACAAGGTACAGTGCTTCACTTGGATAGAAAAAAAATGCATGCTTGACAAAGTCAAATCCACAAAAAAGAGGACTGAACATTTGTAGTAGATTGAGTAAATATATTGACAAACCACCTTTTTATTTGCATTGCAAGGTTACTACACAATTGTGGGACATGTTTCTAAATTTTTTGGGTTTAAAGTGGGACTATGCCAAGAGACATACTGGAATTACAAGGTTGGCAAAGCAGGGATCCAAGGATGTCCGCTCAAGCATCTGGGATGCAATTTCAATAATATTTGAAAACAAAAAGGGAAATATATCCAGTCTTAATTTCAATTTTCTTTTTCCTTTCTTTTTGGAGTAACATAGCTAATGTACATGAGGGTGACGAAGTAGAAGCCATAGTTGATTTTATTAGCTCTCTTCACAATCTGCGAGAGCAACTTTTGATGTACTCAATTGTCTAGAGCAGCATACCTGTTGATGCTGACTCATATATATACAACTTTACCTTACTTATAAAAGAAACGAATTTCTACAAAATTAAATAGAACTTCCCCTCGCCCATTTGTCAGCTCACACTTGTTTTGACCATTCCAGATTCTTCATTTGTTCTGCTAAATATGTTAAAAGGTATTATGCAGATGCAAGACAAAAAACTATTGCTCTCTTCTCTAATTCCCTCTTCTTCTCTACTCTTCTTATTCTTCCTTCAGTTCTTTACTTACTTTAATTGTGCAAGTTTTTTGCGATCAAGCCAAGTGTTACAAGTTGGTATCAGAGGATTGATCCATTAACAACCCTCACAGATAATCATAAACTCTAAGGGAATTAAAGATACCATGAATAAATTTGAAACCCCAAATTTAATCTTTTACAACACAGAGCTCTAGGAGGTTTGAGATGATCATTTTGACCCAAAGTCAACTTGCTACTCTCATGCAAGAGAATAATGGCATTAATCTGAAGTTGGAAAGAATATCACTCATACCAGTTAATAAGGAGATGTTTCGAAAGATTATCACTGAATTGACCTCCAACAGAAACGTGGAATATCTTCATTAGTAAGGTCCTACCATTTGTGGCTCAAGGACAACTAGTGGGAGCAGATATTGGGTAATCCTCCAGCTCAGGTGTTGCAAAGGTAACTCCTCCTGTATACATCTCTTACTATGACAATTGAGAGTTATCTATCCCCTTGTCCCTCAGTTTGAAACACCCAATCCACCTTTTATCTAATTTCACCCCCTACTATATCAGCCGTACCAAGTCACGCCCCTTCCCCACAGAAGCTCCTAAAAGTAAAGCTTAACTTTGCTGAGTTTGATGCCATCAATCCAAGGGCTAAATTAGAAGGGGCATAAAATATTTCGAAAGCTATCATGTTCCCCAATAAATGAAATTGAATTTAACTATTAAGCATGTAATGCATGCAGTTAATTACTGATTTAATAGGTATCTAATGGATCACGGAGGATCGTAGGCCAGTGTTCTATGCACATTTACGTAGAAGGATTAGCAATATTATAGATAAGTTCAATAAACTTCAGAAATGTCGAGATATAGATTGTTATCAGGATCAATTGCAGGAGTTGCAATTGTTATGATGATGAGGATTTACCTCCATCTTGAACTCTATTTTGTCATTTGCTTTGTCAATGGGTAGAAACAAGAGCTTAAGTCTCTAGTGAGGATAGCCAATCCTACCAACTTCATGGATGCTTGTGAAGTAGCCCAATGATATAACGAGTCCATTAAAGCTCTTCACAAATAAACCTCTTTCAATCCATCTCCATCATGTCCTAAGCCATATTAGAACCCTTTGAATATGTCATCTCACAGTTGTTTTGATGAATAAAAAACTGAATTCCCTCCTCTCTAATTCCTTCTTCTTATCTACTCTTCTCATTCTTCTTTCCTCTACTTCTGTTATTTACTTACTCTAGCTTTGTAAATTTTACATATCAGGCTCAAGGATAACATAAAAAAAAAAAACCTTTTTTTTTTTGAGAAAGAGAAGTTACCATCAAGCTGAAGGAAAATACTAACAGATAAAGAATTCACAAATCTACAGCAAATACCAATTTATTCACTAATTTATAGATGGTGCAACCTATAAATAAAGTCAAATAAATGTTACATATTTCTGGAAAGGAAAAAGAAAGAACTCACTAAGGGCTCGGAGGGTCTTCAAATCAAACTTGTTTGCTAAAGACTCATGACCAATCTTTTTGGCACGTTGCTGTATTAACACTTTCAGACCTATCAATAAATCCTAAAAATTCAACCAAACCACACCTAAGACATTGGTCCTCATTAAAAAAAAAGGATAAAGGAAAGGAGAGAAACTTACAATCTCAGACTCTGTTAAGGAACAAAGCCATCTAACATCTTCAATCCTATTATTCCCTAAGATAGCCCTCAGGTCTTTCATCTTTCTCTGGTGGCGCAGTTGACGGGCACCTGATGCGGAGAGGTAAAACCTTTTAGAGCTCGTTTGGTAGGAAGGATATGCTATAATTAATTTCGGGATTAAATTAGATTCGAGTTTATTCCATGTTTGATTGGGATAAAATCATAGTGTAAAAATTGTGGGATTGTAGTATTTTTTTTTATTCTATGGGAGAGTGGCATAATTAATCCCAAAATAACTAATTATGCATAACTTATTTCACAACCAAACGATCCATTAGAGCATTATTTTGAGGGTGTAAGGGTTTTTATTTTATTTATAAAGTTTCTATTTCATGGGACTGCAAAGCCCACTTGAGTGGCAATTGGCTAAGGACAAAATTTGCTCCATTCAGGTGAGTGCATATATCAAAGCGACTAGTTTCCATGATTAATGATAAATCCTTGACAAGGAACATATATTATTCAGGAAGTTTTTCTATTGGGCTTGGACTTGTGTATTTGAACAAATGAACTAATTTGAATTGTGACATCTTTTGCTATTGAATTGTGCTTGAGACGGTAAGGATGTAAAGTTTAATAGGAGAAACGGGGGTAAAAATTGAACGGAAAGGAGAAATATGATTTTTTCTTTCACATGGACAACATGGTAGTGGAAAATGTCTAACTAGATATTTCTGTAATTTGAAGTTGTTATATTATAGTTAAGAAGGGGAGCCTAGGCGTAACTGGTAAAGTTATTGCCATATGACAAGAAGGTTACGGATTCGAGCTGTGGAAACAGCCCCTTGCAGAAATGCAGGGTAAGGCTGCGTACAATAGACTCTTATGGTCCGGCCCTTTCCCGGACCCCGCATATAGCGGGAGCGTAGTGCACCAGGCTACCCTTTTTTATGTTATACTTAAAATTGTCGTCTCTTAGCTATTGACCATATGAAAAAATATGTATACTATTTTTGAAAGTTGAAAAAATATGTATACTATCAAATCTAAACATTAAATTAGGACTTCCTCTTCACATCTTGACAATTTAGAAACCAAATTTGCATAGTGTTCTTAGAGAGCCCTCAATCTTTCCAGCAGTAGAAGAGGTGGAAAGTTGCATAGAATCAGGTAATTATAGGTTGGTACCAGAAAATAAGCTGAAGACCTAGGTAAGAAGAGCAAACGATGCTCCATCAGTTTCGCACCAATTTACTTTTCCGTAATTCTTTTTTTTTAGAGTTTAAAAAAAAAGCAAAAAATTTATTATTTTCAAAATTTAACCTGAAAAAGAAAAAATAGTTTACAGCACAACGCATGTACCATATTGGCCAGTCTTGATATCCCCCCCCCCCCCCCCCCCCCCCCCCCCC
>MU703938.1:133825-167612 GCA_026770625.1 Nicotiana glauca
CCCCCCCCCGGCGTCCAAAAGATTTAGGCCCCAAGAATCTCGTTATACAATATGAAATAATTCTGTAGTCCGCCTACAATTTTTCAAGCTTAGAAGTTTCTTTTATCTGATTATACATTGATTCAAATTTTAAAGTATTTTGTAAATGAGTGTTGACAAGTACTGAAGCAAAAACTTGAAATAAATAAGCTATTTCATGGATTGCATGTGCCGATAAAATTTAAATATGTCAACTAAGATATGGATCTGGTTATTCAAAACTCAGCATACATATTAGGAAAACTTTATTATAAAATGATGAATAACTTTGTCAGCTAGAGAATAAGTTTCAAATTGAAATAAATATAATTATTATTAAATAACTTTAAAGCCTCTACTTAAGGTTTGGCTTTAGCTCCCCTGCCCCAAACCAATCCTTATATTCGTGAATATCTGACGATATATTCACTGAGAAAGCAGTGAATGAATAACCAGCAGCTTCCCCACTATTCTTCTTATTTAATAATTCTTTTTCTTCTAATTTTCTCTTGGTTTAAAGCTTTTCTTTTCATGTTATTTCTCTCTTATTGTTGTGAATCTTTAAGTTCATGACAAAATCACTTCAAAACATGTGTCTGCCTGTACCATACCATATTACTACATGTTTAGAATAAGATTCTATTTCCGTACGAGGTCAATCATCCTCTTTTCTAGTTGCTAGGTGAAAAATCTAGCAAGGAACCCCTAAATATTAGGTATAAATAAACAATAACGTTGAAATAACAGATACACGCAAAATAGTGCAAAGCTGGAATGGGGCCTGAAATAATTTTTGAAGAAAAAAGCCTCACCAGGTCGCCGGCGATGGGTGGTGGCAGAATCGCGGAGGGAATCTGGGAAAGAAAGCAAATATTATAGGAGTACAACCGCAGAGGAAACATGTGAGAATGTTAAAGAGAAGAAAAAAGATCAAAATAGCCACTTATGTTAAAGGGTTAAATTTTAGTCCTTATATATCTCTGAATAATCATAACAGGTCCTTAATGTTTGCAAATAGTGCACATATTTTGTCCTAAGTCAAAATTAAAAGTGAAAAAAGAAGATGCAGAGGATGTTTGGCTAAACTTACAAGCTGATCAAACTAGTTTATAAGCACTTTTCGGCTTATTTACATGTTTGGTAAAGTTAGAAGTATTTATAAGTAAAAAATAAGCCAAAAGTCGGCTTATAAATTTTTAGCTTATAAGCACTTTAAGTTTAACCAAAATTTTTACTAGTTTATCCTTAAAATATTTCTTTTTAGAACAGAACTCCTACATCAATACTCACTACCTCACGTATTCAACTTAAACCTCCCTCTTCTCACCCCCCTCCCCTCACCCCCTCCCTCACCCCCCCTCCCCACCTCTTCAAGTCTACAATTGTCATTGACTATTTAAGATATACAAATTCTCTATTCCTTAGCATATTTATATCTATGTAATTGTATAATATTTATATCTTTGAACTGTATATAATAAATGAGGACATATCAATTTTTTGGTATATGTTTTCTAAGTGTTGTAGTGATAAAGACAATGTTTGTTTCTTTTTAAATAATTTGTCCTATTTAGGTTTATTTTTTACTAAGAAACTTTTGTCAATTTATTAATTATTATAACTTATGATTATATGCTTATCATAAAATAAATTATATTATTATAAAAATTATCTTATCTAAGCACAATTGTATTTAAAATAAAATGACAAATAAAATATTTTGTATTTGAATCGATCTGAAATCTAAAATTTTGAAGAAATTACGCCCTTATAAGTGTAAACAGTTCTAAGTTTATTTAAGTCATTTTAAGAAAAGAGCTTATTAGCACTTTTTTATCAAATACTGCACCAACTTATTATCAATTTCAATACTTGTAACCAAACACGTAACTGCTTATTTATTAAAACAGTTTCAGCACTTAAAAGTATTTTTCAGCAGCATGTATCCTATATTATTGAATATAAATTTTAAAAAATATTTTTGAATTATAAATAAAAATTAATTAAAAAATAAAGTTCCTAAAAATGATGTTTATCTCATTTAACTAACATACCAAAGGAAATGAAAATACCCAACAAAACTCCTCGAACACAAAAGCAATAAAGTTTTGCGATATTACTAATTATCCTTAGTACATTTAGTATCTCACGCATGAAATTTATTTATTTAAATCGCGGTATATTAAATTAAACAAAATAAATTAAGTATCCTGAATTGTACACGCAATTATGAAGAATTTTTTGGAATACAAAGGTCTAGAAGTTACAAAGGACAGGTTGGGTGGTTAATCAGTTTTATTATTATTATTACTAGCCTTTAGCTAATTAATTACTTATAAGTTTTATCATTTCATTTATTTATGCAATGAAGATTTTAAACTGCCGAGAGAAAAAGAATGATAGAGAGAGAAAGGTAAGAATAAGATGGTCAATTAACTTTTAATGGGCATTTTGGTAATCCAATTTTTTATTTATAATAATTATTTATAATAGACGTCATTAAACTCTCATCGGCACAAACGCATCCTCTAACTTATTGCAACACCAATAATTATCCAAAGGCACTACTATATCCAAGAACTTATATGTCATCCATACCAGCAAGTGATTTGTTAGGCTCATAAGGTCATCCAAAATTATAAAGTTAGTTCGCTATATTACCACTAACGAAAATAATAGTAGGCTTTGTCTTCCTTATAATACAAGGAGCAAACCAGATACATTAAGTAGTTATCCAATTAAGACTAATGGGCAAAACTATGAAAATGAAAATGACTAAAAGAGTTTCAACTGGATATTAGATGAATTTAGTTGGGACTACAAAAAAATTTGCAAGTGTTAAAAAATATTTTATACGTTACACAATTTATTATGAGGTGTTTTTACCTTTTGGTACAAAAATAACATAAGAGTAATATTTAAATGAAGGGCAAAAATGTCCTAGCATTTAATAAATATTTTGGTCTTTTAACTTTGCAGTTAGGCATTCACACTTATAATATAATATGATGATTGTATAGGTCCAAATTTGGACGACCACGGCCACTGACGAATACGACAAGGGACGAGACCATTACAATACAACGTCCTTTGGTCGTTGAAGAAGGCGACGACTGACAACGGTTAGAAAATGCACGATATTTGCAATAGTGCAGGTGCAACATGAGGCAGTCGGAATATACTTTCGAATATTCTTTATGTTATATCTTTTAGGGTTCAAAAGGAGATTTGTCCCATATAAAGAGAGGAAAAAGACTCTGTAAAGGGGGAGATCATTTTTTTCTTCTGGCCAAAAACATCCATTGTAATATCTTTCTACATTCAAAATTATCACATTTATGCTTAATCATTCAATTTCGTAATATTAAGAAACGTTATTCATCTTGCTCATCCCTTGCATCTTTCAATCTAGAGTTTATTAAACTTGGCTGAGATTTACCTCTTCATCTTCTTTAATTGATTTAATCGAAAATGTTTCAATATCTTTTGGTCAAACAATTTGGCGCCGTCTGTGGAGATTTCTTTAGCTAAGATTTTAGTTTCATCTAGATCCTTGAAAGAGATAATCGCCTCTTCCTAGCCTTGCAAAAACCGACAATGGAATGAAAGGGAGATGCACGATTAAAAGCAATAGCATGTGTCACAAACAACCTTCTGGATTCCATCAACGAAGTTGGTAGGGTGGATAATGAAAACATGACACCGAGCGCTACACCTGAGGGAGATACCTCACCTCCCCCGCACGAAAGCGTGACTGCCTCACACAAAAGGGGAACCTCAACATCCGCAGCAGCAAAAGCACCATGGAAGGCTGACAAACACTCTAAGCAACATACTTGATAAACTTGTTTAAAGGGATATTGGAGGTACAATACATGCAGACACCGCAACAGTCACCGGTGAACTAGAAACTCCATGCACAAGAAACACTCATATTGTTGTCGATGCAGGTAACGGCGCGCTCGCAGCCATATTAAAGAAAATGGAGGAAATGGAAAATGAGAACAAGACGCTCCGTGATCATATGAAGGAGCATCAAGAAAGAGTTGATAAAATACCGGATGCTCCGAAGTAGCTACCAAAACGAGACGTCGGCCGATTCATTGAGAAACCATACAGTGAAGGGGAAGCCCCCCGTGCTATCCCAAAAACCTTCAAAATGCCACCATACTTGAAAATATATGATGGTACTACAAACCCGAAAGATCACATAATCCACTACGTCACAACCGTAAAAGGCAACGATCTGTCAAAAGAACAAGTGTCATCGGTGCTGCTGAAAAAGTTTGGCGAAACTCTGACAGGGGGAGCGCTGACTTGGTACTCACAACTGCCGGCACGGTCAATATCAACGTTCAAAGAAATGGTAGACAAATTCGTCACCACTCATGCGGGAGCGAAAAAGGCGGAAGCCAGGGTAAACGACATCTTCGCCGTTAGGCAGACGATGGACGAAGGACGAAGGACTGAGGGACTTCCTAGCCATATTCAACAAGGTAAGAATGAGCCTACCGAATGTATCAGAGGGGATGGCAGTAGCGACCTTCCAAAATGGATTAAACATGAATAGGTCGAAAGCGACCAAAAAGCTGTTAAATAGGCTCATGAAATACCCTCCCACCACTTGGGAAGAAATCCATAATGCCTGTTGTGCCAAAGTAAGGGCAGACGAGGACGACTTAAATGGTCCGATTCAATAGCTGACATCAGCCCAAAATCAAAACAAGGAAAGCTCGCCGCAACGATGGTCGAAGGGATCAACTACCCCGTTTCAGTCGAGAGAGGCATCAGCCTTACATCCGAATATCCATCCTACTTCCTCCACGACACGCAGATGTCACTCCTCGACATGCCACGCCACACCGAAACGAAAGAGGTATGCCTCCATTATTATCTTCTCATAACTTTTGTGTTTCTCCTTCAGAAATAATGTTTGCACTAGAAAAGCTTGGCACAAAGGTGCAGTGGCTGCAAAAGATAAAATCCGACCTTAGCACCCGGAGATCGAATGTTCTGTGCAAACTCCATCAGAAAGGGGGCATATGATCGAAGACTGCATAGGCCTGCGACAGGAAGTAGTAAGAACACTAAACCAGGGACACCTGAAATAACTGCTGAGTGATCGAGGACGGGTTAACTTCGTTCGAGGGCGCGACCAACCTTAGGGACCCCCTAAACCACCTTCTCCCGCTCGTACTATAAAAATGATCATCGGCGGTGGTGATGATACGGCTATCAATCATGTAAAGTTCACCACTACACACAAACTCAAATGGACTATCGCTCGCGAACGGTACGACGACCTCGAAGATAGTATCATCTTCGATAAGTCAGATGCCAACGATTTGTCTTTCCCTCACTATGATGATCTGGTTATTACCGATGTAAAAAGAATAATTGTAGATGATGGAATTAGCACGTGTATTATTCACCCTCGAGTCCTCATACAGATTCGACTTGAGGATAAAATAATACTGCGCTGCATATTACTAGCAGGTTTTAATAATGCAGTTGAACGAACCTCTGGAGAAATAGTGTTGCCCGTTCTGGTCGGAGGAGTCACTCTAGAAACAATGTTTCACGTCATGAACCAAGAAACAACCTACAACGCTATCATAGGGTGCCTATGGATACACGCTATGCAGGCCGTCCCATCAAGTTTCTATCAAGTAATCAAATTTTCTACTCCATGGGGAATATTCAGCATCCGGGGCGAGCAGCACACCACCCAAGAATGCTACCGAATCGCCCAGGATTGTTCACACACCCAGCAACTAAAGGGAGCAAGTGCGGAAGCATAGCAGTCAGCCATATCGGAAACCAAACCCAACGTACAAATAGAGGTCATCAAAGATCCAGACATCATAGAAGCCTACAAGGCAACCGTAGAGAACCTCGATCCCCTCGAATTGGACAACAACGACATCACGAAAAAAGCTATATCAAGCACAATCTCTCAGAACCAGGTAAGTTCCATAAATTATTAACTAACAATGCGAATTGTTTGCTTTCTCCCATTCAGATATGTCGGGCATCCCAAGAGACATCGCCACACACAAGCTAAATATCGACCCCCTCTACTCGCCTGTGTGGCAAATTAGGAGAAAGTTTAACGCTACAATCAATGACGCAGTTAGCGAAGAAGTTGATAAGTTGATCGCTAATGGCTCCATTCGAGAATTAAAGTATCCTCAGTGGGTCGCCAATGTGGTCATGGTAAAAGAAAAATGGAAAGTGGCGGACGTGTGTCGACTTTACCGATCTAAACAAAGCATGCCCGAAAGCTTCCTTTCCATTACCACACATCGACCAGCTCATCAATGCAACGACGGGGAATGAGTTGTTAAGCTTCTTAGATGCCTATTCTGGTTACAACCAAATTCTAATGACAGAGGAAGACCAAGAAAAAATTACTTTTATAACTCACCAAAGAACGCACCGCTACAAAGTCATGCCGTTCAGACTCAAGAATGCGGGGGCAACATACCAAAGTCTAGTCACCAGAATGTTCACAGATCAAATTGGTAAGACCATGAAGGTCTATAACTCACCAAAGAACGCACCGCTACAAAGTCATGCCGTTCAGACTCAAGAATGCGGGGGCAACATACCAAAGTCTAGTCACCAGAATGTTCACAGATCAAATTGGTAAGACCATGAAGGTCTATAACTCACCAAAGAACGCACCGCTACAAAGTCATGCCGTTCAGACTCAAGAATGCGGGGGCAACATACCAAAGTCTAGTCACCAGAATGTTCACAGATCAAATTGGTAAGACCATGAAGGTCTATAACTCACCAAAGAACGCACCGCTACAAAGTCATGCCGTTCAGACTCAAGAATGCGGGGGCAACATACCAAAGTCTAGTCACCAGAATGTTCACAGATCAAATTGGTAAGACCATGAAGGTCTATAACTCACCAAAGAACGCACCGCTACAAAGTCATGCCGTTCAGACTCAAGAATGCGGGGGCAACATACCAAAGTCTAGTCACCAGAATGTTCACAGATCAAATTGGTAAGACCATGAAGGTCTATAACTCACCAAAGAACGCACCGCTACAAAGTCATGCCGTTCAGACTCAAGAATGCGGGGGCAACATACCAAAGTCTAGTCACCAGAATGTTCACAGATCAAATTGGTAAGACCATGAAGGTCTATAACTCACCAAAGAACGCACCGCTACAAAGTCATGCCGTTCAGACTCAAGAATGCGGGGGCAACATACCAAAGTCTAGTCACCAGAATGTTCACAGATCAAATTGGTAAGACCATGAAGGTCTATAACTCACCAAAGAACGCACCGCTACAAAGTCATGCCGTTCAGACTCAAGAATGCGGGGGCAACATACCAAAGTCTAGTCACCAGAATGTTCACAGATCAAATTGGTAAGACCATGAAGGTCTATAACTCACCAAAGAACGCACCGCTACAAAGTCATGCCGTTCAGACTCAAGAATGCGGGGGCAACATACCAAAGTCTAGTCACCAGAATGTTCACAGATCAAATTGGTAAGACCATGAAGGTCTATAACTCACCAAAGAACGCACCGCTACAAAGTCATGCCGTTCAGACTCAAGAATGCGGGGGCAACATACCAAAGTCTAGTCACCAGAATGTTCAAAGATCAAATTGGTAAGACCATGAAGGTCTACATCGACGACATGCTAGTAAAATCAAAAAGGAAGGAAGATCATATTGATCATCTGAAGGAAGCCTTTGACATACTGAGACAATATGGCATGAAATTGAATTCCGAAAAATGTGCCTTCACCATAACCTCGGGTAAGTTCCTCGGCTTTTTGGTGTCGCAAAGAGGCATTGAGGCCAACCCAGATCATATCAAGGTCATTGAAGGAATACTAGAGATATTAACCAGCAAAAAGCAAGTACAAAAATTGATAGGACGAATAACCACCCTGTCAAGGTTCTTCTCACGGTCATCAGATAGATGCCATAAAGTTTTTAATGTATTAAGGAAAGATCACTAACTTCGGTGGAATTGAGAATGCGTCAACGCCTTAAGAAAACTAAAAGCGTACCTGTCCTCGCTGCCATTACTCGTCAAGGCAGATTCAGGAGAGTGCCTCTGGGTGTACCTAGAGGTCCCCGAAGTCGCGGTAAGTGCAATTTTGGTCCGCGAAAATAAGGGTACGCAATCTCCAATTTACTATATCAGCAAAACCTTAATTGATGCCGAAACAAGATACCCCACCTTGAAAAATTGGCTCTGGCATTAGTCATAGCTTTACGAAAGCTTAGACCATATTTTCAATGTCACCCCATAAAGGTGGTAACGACCTTACCCCTCAGGGTCATCCTGCACAAACCCGAACTATCGGGTAGGTTGGCCAAATGGGCCATAGAGTTAAGCGAGCACGATATAACATATCAACCGCGAACTGCAATAAAGTCACAAGTGCTCACCAATTTCGTTGTCGATTTCAGTGCAAAAATACTACCTGAAGTCGAGCATGAAGCACTTCGCACTTCTGCACGATCCAACTTCTTGGTCCTCTACACCGACGGCGCATCTAATGCGTCGGGATCAGGACTGGGACTCGTTCTCGAAGTCCCTATGGGCGAAGTGATTCGCCAATCCATACGGTGCCCCGAGATGACTAACAACGAGGTTGAGTATGAAGCTATGATTGCAGGATTGAAATTAGCCCTCAAGTATGGCACTCGACGACTCGTCCTTCATTGTGACTCTCAATTCGTGGTGAATCAAGTCACTAGGACTTTCCAAATCAAGGAACAAAGATTGCAGAAGTACCAGTCAGAAATTCGCAAACTACTACTAGAATTCGATGAATGACTCCTCGACCAGATACCCCGGGCGCAGAATATCGAAGGGCATGGTCTCACCAAACTAGCGGTAGCTATCAAAAATATCAGCAAAGAAAATGTAGTCACCCTTCTCCATTCCTCGATAGACCAGGTCGAGGTACATTCTATAAATTTAACTTGGGACTGGCGCAACCGCATCATAACATATTTGTAAGAAGGGACGCTCCCACGAGATAAGAAAGAAGCCAAAAAGCTTCGAATGCAGGAAGCCAGGTACAACCTCATGAACCATGACCTTTACAAAAGGACGTTCGGTGCCCCCAGCCAAATAACTTGGGCCAAATCAAATAAGGTGGGTACTAGAAGAAATACATGAGGGTAACTGCGGTGCCTATACAAGAAATCGAGCCCTTGTCAAATTCCTCATCCGTGCAGGATACTACTGGCCTACCATGAAAAAAGAAGTCGCGGATTATGTCAGGAAATGTGAGCAATGCCAAAAATACGCCCCTATGGTACACCAAGTAGGAGCACTACTGCATTCCATCACTTTGCCATGGTCATTCATAAAGTGGGGAATGGATATTGTCGGACCCCTCCCAGCAGGACGAGGTAAGGTACGTTTCCTTTTGGTTTTAACTGATTATTTTTTTAAATGGGTGAAAGCAGGTGCGTACACCCAAATACGCGAGCAAGAAGTCATCGCATTCATATGGAAAAATATAATATGTCTCTTTGGCATTCCTAAAAAAATCAGCTGCAATAACAGACCTCAGTTCGTCGGGAAGAAAACGAACGACTTTTTTGAAAAATGGCACATTAAACGGATACTCTCCATGCCATATCATCCCGTTGGTAATGGCCAAGCCGAATCCTCCAATAAAATGACATTACATATATTGAAAACGAAGCTCGAAGATGCCAAGGGGATATGGCCTGAACTGCTACCAGAAGTACTATGGGCATACCATACCACGCCAAAAACTAGCACAGGCGAGATGCCATATTCGTTAGTCTATGGGACCAACGCGATTATACCCATCAAGGTCGGAGAACCTAGCCTGAGATACTCCAATGAGAGTGGACCAAGCAACGATGAAAGTAGATAACAAGACCTGGATGAAGTCGAAGAGCGAAGAGATATGGCTCACATAAGAATGATAGCCCAAAAGCAACAATCAGAAAGGTACTATAACAAGAAGGCCAAAGTACGACCACTCAGAGTCGGGGACTATGTTCTCAAATCCAAAACATAAGCAGCGAAAGACCCAAATGAAGGAAAATTGGGAACAAACTGGGACGGGCCATATAAAACCATAGCAGCAGCAAACAAAGGAGCATTCTAATTAGAGACAATGGAAGGAAAACTACTACAAAATAACTGGAATGTCGCCCACCTCAAATACTTCCACTTCTGAAAAGAGACGCTGCTTAAGTCGTACTATTTTTCCCTCACCCGGGTTTTGTCCTAATCGGGTATTCTCGGTGAGGTTTTTAATGAGGCGACGAGGGAAACATCTCGAGGTCTGAAGTATTGTTCATTGCCCGCCTGCTAACGTCATCTCCAGGCCGAGCAATGAAGGTACTAGGTATAAATAATCTCCATTGTATGTACGAAGTCGCCATGTATCTCCATTGTAGGAATAAAGAATCTCCATTGTATGTACGAAGTCAACATATATTTCCGACAGGAATATAGTCAAATCTCCATTGTATGTACGAAGTCGACATGTATCACCATTGTAGGTATAAAGAATCTCCATTGTATGTATGAAGTCAACATATATTTCTGACAGGAATATAGTCACTCCATTATGTACACGAAATCAACACGCGTTTCCAATGCATGAATAAAATCGGCATATGCGACACTCCAGCAGATACAATAGCTAAGGCCATCATCAAAGATATGAGTTCGACGTAGTTCGAACAACTACGGGATACTACTTCGGGCACCAGCTCAAAAGTAACATCCCAATGGCTAAGGCCATCATCAAAAAATGAGTTCGACATCACTCGAACCACGACGGTATACTATTTCGGCACCAGCTCGAAAGTAGTATCCCAATGGCTAAGGCCATCATCAAAAAATGAGTTCGACATCACTCAAACCATGACGGGATACTACTTCGGCACCCACTCTAAAGTAACATCCCAATGGCTAAGGCCATAATCAAAGTAAAGGGTTCGATCTCACTCGAACCACGAGGGGATACTACTTCGACACTAGCTCAAAAGTAACATCATAATGGCTAAGGCCATCATCGAAGTAAAGGGTTTGACCTTACTCGAACCATGACGGGATACTACTTCAGCACCAACTTGAAAGTAACATCCCAATGGCTACGGCCATCATCGAAGTAAAGGGTTCAACATCATTCGAACCATAACATGATACTACTTCGGCACCATCTCGAAAGTAACATCCCAATGGCTAAGGCCATCATCGAAAAATAAGTTCAATAGCATTCGAACCACGACGGGATACTACTTCGGCACCAGCTGGAAAGTAAAGTCCCGATGGCTAAGGCCATCGCCAAAGAAAGTATTTCGAATTCACTCGAACCACAATGGGTTTAAATATTTCGGAAAAGGTTCGGAATAACATGAATGGAGCAAAGGTTACCACCGAATCGACAAAACAAATTTTCATTACAGCAAAAATAGTACAAGTACCTGTCTTTACAAAGGGCTCAAAGATGCCCTTACATAAGTTGCGAAGCAAAAGTAAATACAAACCAAACACTACACATCATTTCCGATGGCATACATGTCTTCATACCAAGAGTCAGATACAAGTCTGTTCGCATCATCAGAATTAATATCATCTCCGTCAGGCGTGAGAGGATTGTACCAGCATGCCTCATGAGCTACACGGGCCTTGGCACGTATATCCCGAAGCTCTACTTCAGATGCCCTCCCATCAACATAAAGATCCTTGTACACATCAAGCTGGGCTTCAGCGTGAACCCACAACTCATACAAATGTAGAGGCACGACAAGATTAGCCGAAGCATGAGATGTAGAAGGTTGTGACCGTCGTACATTCTCCGTTTTCAAAGAAGCCACTTGCTCATTTAACGCGGACAGTTCTGCCTCCAACCCTTGAATACACCCTCAAGTCCTGCTATCTTAAGTGCGGATGCCTCCATCTCCTTGGTCCGCTCCAACCTACAAACACGAAGGGCGTCTTCTAAAATCCTCGCCTCAGAGATGACAGTCGCCAATCTATCAGCATTCATGCTCAATTTACCCTTAAGCTCATTGACCTCCGCCGTCTTCATATCTAATTCGGCAGTTAAAATGGCCACCTTTGCTTAGAGGTCGGCATTTTCAGCCACTACTCCCCTACTTAGCTCAAGTTTATCTTCCTTTACTTTAAGGGCTTCCTCGAGCTCAGTGCTACGAGCAACGGCCTTCATAAGGCCCTCGTCTCATTCCTTCAACTCCTCGACCTTACGCGCCAATTGATCCTCCCTCTGCTTGTGCCCTTCGTGGCACAGTTGGAAGTTATGATCCTGATTGTAGATGTCAACCATCGCATGATACTTGGTGCTATATTATTGATATTTAGAAGACATCTTTCCATATACGGCCGTCCTCTTCCTTTCCCGACGCTCGTGCTCGATCTCCATGATGAGGGTCTAGAACGAAAAGTAAAATTAAAACAAAAGGATGGGCCAAAAATAATAACACAAATCCAATGACGAAATGAAAAGAAAGACATTTACCCGCAAAGCCATGCCAGAGACGCTCCGAGACAACTCTGCATCACTCATCGCTTTAAGTGCCTTGCTCTTAGGGGCAGCACATAAATGGGCAAAAGCAGATGCCACCTGATTACAGTTCGACAATAAGTCGTAGTCCCCAGGGATAACTATTTGTCGATCAGAACACTCCATTCTAACCTCCATGTGAGTGTGACGCTCCAAAAACTCGCGAACATCCCCCAGGTTGATGTCCGAGCCCGAGCTGTCGCCCTCGACGCGTAAGCCCCCTCCGATAGTAGATGATGCACCATCCTCAACGGAGCGCACGGGACCGCCTCCTTGGTAAACCCCTTCTGTTTGGGGAGACCTCCCCGCCAAGATGGCATCGGCCAGAAATGCGGGCACCGGTGCCGTCTCCGACACACCCATCCCACTCTTACCAGTATCAACATCCATGCCCTTCCCAATCTCTACCCTTCTCTTTTTTCTCAACAAAAATTCTTCCTCATTAGAGGACTCGTCCACAAGGTGATGAACCAGTAATGTAACGACCCGACCGATTGTTTTGAGTTCTAGCGCTCCGTTCAGCAATCGGAGGCCATGAACAGCTTCGTTTCAGGTATTATGTCATGTACGCATGGTCGGAATTGAATTTCGGGAAGTTAAGGGTTGATTTGGAAAGAGGATTCTCATTTCGAAAGCTTAAAGTTGAAAGAATGAACTAGGATTGAAATTTTGAGTAAACAACCTCGGAATCAGGATCGGAAGGTTCCAGCAGGTTCGTATGATGATTTCAGTGCCCGGTTCGAGTTTTGGATAACCCGTGAGCGTTTTGGCGCCTATTGTGGAAGCTAGCATTTTGGAAGAAATTTCTTAAGTTTGGCTTGAAGTCTATTTCAATGTTATCAATATCCGTTTGGGATTCCAAGTCTGGTAATAGCTCCGCATGGTGATTATGGAGTTGGGAGCGCGATCGGAAGTAAATTTGGAGGTCCGTAGGTCATTTTGAAGTCATTTGGCTAAAGATAGAAAATTGAAGGTTTTGAGAAGTTTGACCGGAAGTGGAATTTTTGATATCGGGGTCCGAATCCGATTCTGAAAGTTGGAGTAGGTCCGTAATGTTAAATATGACTTGTGCGCAAAATTTGAGGTCAATCGGATGTGATTTGATTGGTTTAAACATCAGAAGTAGAAGTTTGAAATTTCAAAGTTCATAAAGCTTGAATCGGGGTGTAATTCATGGTTTTAGCGTTGTTTGATATGATTTGAGGCCTCGAGCAACTCCGTAATATGTTTTGGGATTGGTTGGTAGGTTTGGTTGATGTCCCGGGGGCCTCGGGTGGATTCCGGGTGGTTAACGGATCAAAAATGGGATTTTTGGAAGGATGAAGGTTGCTGTCATAACCTCACCTGCGAAAATGGGCCGCAGGTGCGGAGCCGCATATGCATTCAGGGGAGCCGCAGATGCAGTTTGGACCAAAGTGAAGGGGGTCGCAGGTGCGGTCGAGGAGCCGCAGATGCGGAACCGCATCTGCAGTAGAGGGCTCGCAGAAGCAGAAATGAGGGGGCCTGGGAAGGACCGCATCTGCGGTAGAGAAGTCGCACCTGCGGAACCGCAGAAGCGTTCAACAGGCCGCAGGTGCGAAAATAGCTGGGGCAGAATGGTTGTTTTAAATTGGATATTTGGCCATTTCTCTTATATTTTTCATGGCTTGGGCGATTTTTGGGGAGCTTCAAGAGAGGGTTTTCATCATCAATGGTAAGGTAAGATATCCTCACCTATTATGAGTTAAATACATCAATTATGTATGGATTTAAGTATGAATTGTATGGAAAACTTGGGGTTTTGAGGGAAAAACCTAGAAAATTATTGTTATTGGAAGTTGACCACAATTTTGTGTATGAAATTTAGAGAAAATCATATATTTGAGTTCGTGAGTTTATGGGTAAAGTTTATCTTCAAAAAATTTCGGAATCCGGGCACGTGGGCCCCAGGACATTTTTGTCAACTTCTCGATCGGAGTTAGGAATTGCTACAAATTAGATTTTAATGAATAATTGGGCATATATTAATGGATTTGCGTAACCATTGGCTCGTTTTAGAGCGTGGTGCATCAATTAGAGTCTTCGGAAGGGTGTGGAATGCCGGTTTGGATCTTCGGAGCAAGGTGAGTCTCCTTTCTAACATTGTAAGAGGGAATTGTCCCCATAGGTGAAATAATTGATTATGTGCTCCTAATTGTGGGGGCTACGTACGCACGAGGTGACGAGAGTACGTGCGTAGCTACTATTATGCTATTGTCCGGGTAGTTAGGACCCACAAGCATGTTATACTTGGATTAGTTATGGACCCATTGATAGCTTTAATTGATTATATCACCTTGGATTGGTAAATGAATTTAAAAAGGGATTAAATGTCATTTTTCCTGAATTGTTAAAAGAGAAATTGTTTTATTCGGATAAATATCCCCCGATAAGTTCTTAATTGATTGATTGAACATGTATCTCTATGTGTACTTGCGTCGCATGCATGATTCGCGAGCAGGGTATGTGTTTATTTATGGAACGCGCCGAACGCCTCGGCAGATTAAATAGATGCATCTATAGGCGCGCCATCGACCCTCGGCAAGTGCACAATTTATTTTTGTTGGATCGGGCCGTCGCCTCGGCATGATTTGCGCATGATATATTTTGTTGCCTGAGAAATTTAAGTGTTGATATTGCCTTTCATGGCTTGATATAAATTGATAAGATAATGAAAAGAAAACCTTGAAAATCATTTATTATTGGTTAGAGATGTTTACCTGTTTTCCGGCTTCGTGAATTAGAACTGTTATATAAATCCATGATTTCCTCACGTTGTTAGTATATTGTCTATTGACCCCTAGTAAGTGTCGAAGTTGATCATCTCGTCTCTACTTCTTCGAGATTATGCGGGATACTTATTGAGTACACGTTATTTACGTACTCATACTACACTTCTGTGCATTTTTATTGCACAAGTATATGTATCTCTAGCAGCCTACTAGGCGTAGCAGCGTGGATG
The DNA here is from genome assembly GCA_026770625.1 of Nicotiana glauca. Classification (NCBI taxonomy): domain Eukaryota; kingdom Viridiplantae; phylum Streptophyta; class Magnoliopsida; order Solanales; family Solanaceae; genus Nicotiana; species Nicotiana glauca. The sequence continues at coordinate 149,395 of MU703938.1, forward strand.
ATTCTGGGACTAGGAGAGTTGCATTATTCGAGGCGACCTGCAGCTAGTGTAGTCCCTTTCGGTATATTGTATTTATTTCTGTCCACTGTATTCCGGATGGATGTTGCATTTTATTTTCTTATCAGTAGATGCTCATGCACTTGTGACACCGAATTCTGGGATGGTTTGAAGTATTATATTAACTGCTTATCATTTAAATTTGATTTGAGACTATATTCTTTAAAATTGATAAAACGAGATTTTGATTAAGTAATTTGGTTGGCTTGCCTGACAGCAGGGTCCGGCGCCACCACGACCCTTAGTGGATTTTGGGTCGGGACATGTAAAGAAGAGATCTCTTCCCTCACAACCATATCCCGAGAGGAATCTCTCACCTGTACCGGTTGAGCATGACTCTCTCGGGTGGACTCATCCAGAGTTAATTGCATTCCCGCAGAGATGACGACATGGCAAAATTCAGGGACTGGGGCCCTACGCCTAGAAGCCCCATGACATGTCACCATAGAAAGTCGTATAAGTAGATAATGGCGAACAGTCGAAGAGTGGCACAGAGGAAGACACTTACCAGACGGAACCTTCAGCTCGAAGCATTTTACAAAAGTGGGACATTCTCGAGTCTCCACTACATGAAGCAGCAAACAAGCTACCCAATACCTTATACTGGCAATGGCATGGGGTGGACGCCCAATAGCTGCAAAAGGGAGCCACAAGTAAACGCTAAGTTGGACAAAAAAAAAAAGAGAATAAACAAGTTGCAACACCTACGATTCTCATTCCACCGTTCTAGGAATCTGGCGGGATCAGACACAATGTGTTCGGTTCTGACGAAGAAGTACTTATGCCAAAATTTGCGACTCGCCCCGTCGTCAGTTCCGACCACCCGCCCTTTTGTCCCACGATGCCTTAGATGCACCATTGTACCCCTGTGAAAGCTAGGAGAAAACAAGTGTAGGAGGTGGTCAACGGTAACTTCGCACCTCGCCAACTTAGCGTATTTTGTCAATACCAGAAGTATTTTGTTCGTGTACGGGGAAAGCTGTGCCGTGCAAACCTGATAGAATCGATAGAATTCTTTTGCTAACGGGAGAAGGGGGAAGGAATAACCAATCACAAAGGGGTATTCATAAAAAGCACAATACACGGGTCTATGGACTTACACTAAGTCCCTTCCCACTGGAACCATCTCACTGTGGAGGAATGTTTTATTTAGCACGGAGGGCATTGATATGGACCTGCTCAGTTTCAGATATTACTGAAGTCGGAGTAGGAGGAGGTTCTTTAAGAAAGTCACTTCGAGACATGGGGTGTCTCGGCAGTAACTCTTCCATGGTGGGAAAACTATCCCCTTCCTCAACTGTCATGTCCTCACCTCCGGAGGGGGGGGGGGGCATGGACAACGGGGTGGAATAAAAAACCCCCTCACGAGATCGATGAGTTCTAGGCATATCTATGGCAGGAAAGGTGTTGACAGAATAGAAAAAGCTAAAAACAGCGAATAGAGAGAAAGCAAAAAGAATCGCTAGAGAAAAAGCGGAAGGGAGGAGGAGGAATAACCAAAGAAGAAATGGCAAGGATTTAAAAAAAAACAACCCCCCACCTATTTATAGGATTGGGTGGCACCAGAATCAAAGCGGAAGGCTACAAAATGGCACCAAAATTGAAGAGATAAACCATCAGCCTCTGTCTCGAAAATACGCATAATGATGATGCACTTTGACGTGACATAATTTCCCGACGAGACACACCACCCAGGATATCGTTGAGCATGCTAACCTTCCGTTGTTGGCCAAACCGTTACGATTGGTAAGCCAAATTTCTCGCAGACATGGGCGATGTCCGCTTATCAAGGACGCATCAAGCCGTAACCTCAACAAGCGGAGGAACTAACTGTATAGGTCCAAATTTGGACGACTACGGTTATTGACGAATACGACAATGGATGAGACCCTTACGACAAAGCGTCCTTTGGTCATTGAAGAAGGCGACGACTGGCAGCGGTTAAAAAATGCACGACATTTGCAATAGTATAGGTGCAACATGAGCCAGTCGGAATATACTTTGGAATATACTTTATGTTATATCTTTTAGGGTTCAAAAGGGGATTTGTCACGACCCAATTTCCATACCCGGTCGTGATGGCGCCTCTCGTGAAGACAAGGCCAGCCAACTAACCCAAATCCTCCCTTTAACAATTATTTATCATAAATGAACAGAAAGTACAACTTACCGGCGTTAAAAGCTATTAAGTACAAACCAATACAACCCGACCGGGGTGTCACAAGTCACGAGCATCTAAAGAAGACTGAACACAACTACAAGGCCAATAATAATATACAAAGTAAAATTTTTTGGAATCAAAGGACAAAGTCCGGTGCCGCGAACGCCGGCGGTCACCTTGCTCAGCTACAATGGTATACCTTCAATCAGCTAACAACCCGCTACCGGGTGAATAAATACCTGCAACTGCACGCGAGGTGCAGGGAGTAAAATGAGTACTCCAACTCAGTGAGTAATAAAGGTAAATAATAACGGAGCAGCAAGAAATCACGTAAAGCAACCAAAAGGCTATACAGAAGCCGGGTACAATTTCTGAGAAAACGGTGAAATCAATGAATTCTTTAGAAATGTTTTGGCTCAGTTCAAATCTCTTTTGAAAATGGTCTTTTCAATAATTACGAAAACGGTTTCAAAATAATTAGTGCTGATTAGCACGAAAAATCCGCCCCTCGGGCACAACTACCAGAAAGTAAAGAAAATCCGCCCCTCGGGCACAATTACCACAGTATAACGGTAAAAGGCAAAGAAGTACGCAAAATGTGCACATAAAAGTTCGCCCTCGGGAAATATCTCAAACTGAACCATCTCATCGGGCTCTCTCTCAACAACACTCTCAGCCCCTCGGGCTCTCTCTCTCAGATCACTCTCAGTACAATATCACATAGTAACCGCTGCGGCGTACAACCCGATCCATATATCGCTGCGGCGTGTAGCCCGATCCATAGCTCACTGCGGCGTGCAGCCGATCCATATGGGTACCCGCGCTCACTGTGGGGGTGCAGACTCCGGAGGGGCTCCTACAGCCCAAGCGCTATATCACTGCGGCGTGCAGTCCGATCCAATATAATATACTACTGCGGCGTACAGTCCGATCCATATATAATATACTACTGCGGCGTGCAGTCCGATCCATATATAATCCTCACATCCAAGCCTTAGGCCTCACATCCCTCAGTGTATACTCACACCTGGCCCTCGGCCCCACTCAGTCAGAATATCATCACAAGCCCCTCGGGGACTAGCAAAACAGTAGTCCTCAGCCCAAATTATCATTTAAGACTCAATCTGAGTAAAAGTGGCTGAGTTGTAAAGTAGTGGAGAAACATTATGACTGAGTTCAAGTAATAAGTCAAAACAGTGAGGAAAATAGTGAAAATAACCCCCGAAGGGTTCAAATAATTGGCACGAACCCTAAATACGGCAATCAGCCCAAACAAAAGTGATAACAAATAAATTCCAGTCAAATACACGGTAAATTAATCAATCGGGATGGACCAAGTCACAATCCCCAGCGGTGCTCTACCCCACGCCCACTATCCGGCGTGCAAGTCACCTCAATATAGCACTACGATGTGCAATCCAGGGTTTCAAACCCTCAAGATGTCATTTACAATCATTACTCACTTCGAACCGGTGAAATATCTAGCTCGCGATGCCTTTTCCCCTCAAACCGGCCTCCACGCGCGTCGAATCTAACCAAAATAAGAGCAAATACATCACAATATGCTAAGGGAACAATACCTAATCGAAAACAATCGAAAAATATCAAGAATCTCGAAACTAGCAAAACCCGAGCCCCAGGCCCACTTATCAGAAAATTACAAAACTTACATTACCGGATTCCTCGTCTCGCCACGAGTCTATACATATCAATTTTACCAAAATCGGAGTCCATTTGACCCTCCAAATTCCATTTTTACATCATAACTTCTCAAGCCCTAACTTACCCCATTTTGGTGAATTTCCACTAATTTTCATGATAAATCTACCATAAACTCGAATAATTAGGCCAAGGAACTTACCTCCAATCGATTCTCAGTCAAAACCCTCGAAAATTCTCGCCCAAAGCTCTCCAAGTCGTTAAAAAATGGTGAAAACTACCTCTTGCTCGCGGATGAAATATGACATTTAAAACCCTTCTGTCCATAACAACTTTTGCTTCTACGGTCCCGCTTCCGCTTATGCAGGACCGCTTCTGCGGCCAAAAATCTGCTTATGCGGTTCTCACTTAAAAGCCCAGTCTTGGCTTTTGCGACTCGAACTCCGCTTCTGCGGTTATACACTCACTCCTGCGGACCTGCTGATGCGAAAAGCGTCCGCTTATGCGAAGATCCTCAACCCCACACGAAATCGCTTTTCTGCTCTTCTACCCGCTTCTGCGGAACCGCTTCTGCGGTCCATTTCCGCAGAAGCGAAAATACCAGATGACAGCAATATCAGACCTGAAGCAAACTTAAAAAACTCTCGTCTAGACACTCGAATTCACCTCGAGGCCCCCGGGACCTCGACCAAAAACACCAACACCTCCTAAAACATTATTCAAACTTGTTCCAATCCTAAAAACACATCAAACAACACCAAAATCATCAATTCACATCGGATTCAAGCCTAAGTTTCTTCAAAACTTCCGAAATGCGCATTCGATCAAAAACCCGACCAAACGATGTCCGAATGACCTGAAAATTTGCACACATATCCAAAATCACCCAACGAAGCTACAACAACTCTCGGAATTCCATTCCGATCCTCGGATCAAAATCTCATCCATCAACCGGAATTCGCCCATAATACTAACTTCGCCAATTCAAGCCTAATTCTACACCGGGCCTCCAAAATCAATTCCGATCGCGCTCTTAAGTCACAAATCACCTCCCGAAGCTAACCGAATTGCCGGAAATCACATCCGAGCCCTCTAACTCATAAGTCAACATCCAGTTGACTGTTCCAACTTAAGCCTTCCTTAAAGAGACTAAGTGCCTCATTTCTTATCAAAACCAATCCAAATCAAACCTCACACACCACATACCGATAATGAAATATTAAGAAGCAATAAACGGGAAAAATGGAGCAGTAACACATGAGACGATGGGTCGGGTCGTCACATCCTCCCCAACTTAAACAATCGCTTATCGTCGAGCGTACCCAGAGTTGTACTAAAAGCCAACCAATAGCTGAATGACCTTACCAAGCATATACCCGGGGTGATCCCACGTCACCCTATCTCACATAGGTCCAATAATACAACACAACTGAAATTTCACAGTCCATCTAGACCATAAATCTTAGAACCACATTGCACTTTTCGAAATCATACCCAGAATAAACCCGAACCAGCTGAAATAACCCACACCTGCAACCCGGGTGAAATCATATAATATACCACACAATCCAACACTCGAAACGATAGTCTCTATTCACAGCAGTTGCCATAATACCCAAATACTGATAGAAAACCTCTTAGCTAAAGTCTTATTCCATCACTTTCATATACTGCCAACGATAAATAAAACACGCGATAAACCGTAACCATTTCTCAGGTCACCCATACATGAAGCCACTTCCTTGTTGACTAATACCACAACAGACTTCCGAGCCAAACCTCGATATAAACCCTCTAACCAGTTGAAATCACATCTGTTCGCATTCATTAATGACTTCAATGATCACCTCAAATTCAACACACCACCTTGGTGATACGACACCTCAATACAGGCCTAAGCCACAACTTGCATAATGCATGCACCATTAAGGAACAATCTGGACATACTCAAATCATGACAAATGACTCAAATGAAAGAGCTGTACCCCAAGCTCAACAGTACCATTACAACACAAAGCTGAGACCCCGTCTCACATCATAGAAATAGAGTACCTGAATCCTCCTCGAAAGGTCATAACTTCACGTGGCCTCGCCATAATGCGCGATCCTATCCAAACACTGTTACACATGAAGCACCTCAAGTCACCATGCTCAAAATAGACAGCCACACACAGATTGATGTCTGAAACCAAGCAATCCATCACACCCAGGGCGAAACAAGTAATATACACCATTCAATCGTGAAAGGACACAACCGATGCGTTATTCACTGAGCAACACCCAATACGGACTTTCCTCAGAAACCAGGAAGCAAGGCATACAAAGTAACATATGGAAAACTATTCTCAATATCATACTGTTGCGGCGTGAAACCCGATCCAAATAACATACCCATGGCGGTGTGCCGCCCGATCCACACAAATATCTCACATAGGGAGATGCACATCGAGCCAAATTTTCTCATTATAACAAAATACCGAGATCCACAATCTCGCCCAGCGACACGCCCGGCCACAAGAAACACATTCGAAAAAGTCCCTCAATACCGGAACTGAATCAATGGTAGAAACCTCTGCACTGACATCTGCCACGAAGGCCCACTTAAGAAAAGCAATCCTTTTCCGGCCGTCCTCTGGTCTTTGGAATACAACCACTCTGCTAGAACATAATCCGATGCACTCCGCAACGCAACCTGTGGCATTTTCCGACATAACCCATAGCACAGTAGTCTAGAATAACCCAACACTGAGACAACCAGTCTATACCCCAACACTGTATCCACAATTTTATATACCAAGCAAAGAAAGATCCACTCGGGTCTCCAAATCCCAATAGCCGCTAAACGGTGCCGATACACACGATCCACAACCAATACATAGTCTGTACCTGAGAACTCCTAGTCTCCAGCTCCACATAGCACACAAATTACTATACCTGATCCCAAATTTTGCAGTATAAATACATATTACACCTCGAGTACCCAATCATTCCACGAAAGATATTCTAAAATTCCCCCTGTGCCACCAAACAAACTCAGATATCAATAGTAGATCTATCAAGGAAATGCCGCAACACTACCAAAGTGCCATCAACTTAATCACATTGCCCTTTTTCTGAAACATATACCCTCGTCAAATCACTATGATTAGCAATATCATTCCCTTAGTCATATGAGGATCATTCACCCTAATCATCTGAAGCTCGATCCTCCAATCACCTAAAACTATTCGTGCTGCTTAAGATTCTAATGACTCTCCATTCAGAACTGAACTGTAACCTCACACACACAAATTCCAATTCTCCATAATATATCGCATGTACCATACCACACTAGGATAACATGAGAACTCCATCTCCCTTTTCCTAACCACAAACATTTATGTATTCCTCTAGTCAAGAACTCTCCATAAATCCCATCTAGAAGATAAATCACTACACATTCCATGCTCCGCATGACCATAGGCAATATATACTTCTCTAAACCACGGTAAAACTCATCAAGAACTCTCTCTCCCAATTCCATTGCACAAGTTAAACTGCCAGGACTGAATATTTCTACTCGAACCAAGCTAAGCAAGCTGTCAGAACTCAAGAGCCTTGCTGCACAATACCAGTAAAAGCTCATTACCTCGAACACATACGAAGAATTAATCATATCCTTACCATACCGGTTCGGTCTACTATCAAGCTATTCAAACTATCTAATTTCTCTTTTTATTCATCATCCATTTGATATTTCTCCCTCGCTGTAGCATCACAATGCCTCAATCCAGGCTTACCACACGAGACTCGCACATAAGACCACACTGTCTAAGACCCATGGCCACTGAATACTCTCTCAACCGTTCCCAGAAATACCATATTCCAGAGTACTTTACCCCGAAGAACTTCCTGCGAATCTGAAATTCGTTACCATTACTTTCCAGATACTGGTACATAGAATCCCATAATTAACATGAACTACCACAAGTCTTGATCTTGTCTAATGAAAACACAGTCCCTAACCACATACACAACCTTAAGACACCTGATTATTACATGCCAAATCTTGAACACAATAAAACCATTCTCGGGAGTCATTCACTCTTATTCGAACTGTAAATTACCTGACTTAACGAACAGAGCCACTCGTGCCTTATTGGCATTCCGATACCGCAAAATGAGATCCTCCTCCCAATACCACCAAGTAACTTCTTGCTCTATGCACCGAGCATTCTTTACCATCAACAACTCTAGACATCCCGTGATTCTCATACCCTATGGAATATAATATAACCTCTGTCAATTTTTTTTCTTTTACTCTAGCCATAACTGGCTCACCCGCACGCTCCAACTGAAGCCAACATAGCACATAACCGTACAATCAGCTAATCAACAGCAACCTCCCTAACTTGGCTCAAAGCCATACATCAAGACATACTCAAAAACTCATAACACTTTTACCATAGTGAGATTAAACTCAAATCATTTACAAGTTATGAAAACATAGATCATCTAGTACTATAATCCTCTACAAATCTCGCATTCATCCCTACATCAGTCGAGTCCACTCTCTTGAGCGACCCTAATTACCAAATTTCAACATGTACCCTTCAATTACACATGAGATATTCTAACATACACATAAGGATCATACCACTTAAGAACACTCCTCAGGAGATAACCCACCTGTTTTGCCTCAATTTAGCATTTCAGCATGCCTTCCACCATCATATACGTTACACAGTCATTTAGTCTTCTTGGGTCTGAACTCATACCGCCACATGTGATGCACTACCCTCCCCAACTAGGAGACACGATAATATTATTCACGCGCCCATATTCGGGCTACACATCGAATCACAATAGAAATCAAATCACTTAATAGTTCATCTGTTATCCAGCAGACTTCTTCGTCACTACCAAGCCGTATAAATACATCTCGCAGTACTAACATACTCATCACATGGATATCCAACTGCCAACCCGCTAATGGGGACAATACCGAACATATAAGTTCAAATCACTTGCTCACACAATCAGCATCTCGGTGCTCAAGCCATAGGCAAGGATCCGGCCTCAAGTCCTCCAAACTGGCCCAACATCAAACTCACAGAGATCACATCTCGCCCCTTGATCGGGAAATCACAAGCCATCAAGGCACATACAATACTGAGCGCTCATGTGCACATACAGATGTGTGGAAGGAATTTCAAGAATATATCTCAAGCTGAATCAAGTACGCATGATAAGAATTCCAAGAAAGTGAAGTTTTCCTAAAGGTTCTGCAGCCTCACGAGGATAAATACAAACGTCTCCTTACCGATCCGCAAGACTCTACTAAACCTGCTTATGACTCATGAGACCTAGTAACCTAGGCTTTGATACCAACTTGTCACGATCCAATTTTCATACCCGGTCATGATGGCGCCTCTCGTGAAGACAAGGCCAGCCAACTAACCCAAATCCTCCCTTTAACAATTATTTATCATAATTGAACAGAAAGTACAACTTACTGGCGTTAAAAGCTATTAATTACAACCCAACACAACCCGACCGGGGTATCACAAGTCACGAGCATCTAAAGAAGACTGAACACAACTATAGGGCCAATAATAATATACAAAGTAAAATTTTTTGGAATCAAAGGACAAAGTCCGGTGCCGCGAACGCCGGTGGTCACCTTGCTCAGCTATAATGGTATACCATCAATCAGCTAACAACCCGCTACCGGTGAACAAATACCTTCAACTGCACGCGAGGTGCAGGGAGTAAAGTGAGTACTCCAATTCAGTGAGTAATAAAGGTAAATAATAACTGAGCAGCAAGAAATTACGTAAAGCAACCAACAGGCTATACAGAAGCCGGGTACAATTTTCGAGAAAACGGTGAAAATAATGAACTCTTTAGAAATGTGGTCTTTTCAATAATTACGAAAATAGTTTCAAATAATTAGTGCTGATTAGCACGGAAAATCCGCCCCTCGGGCACAACTACCACAGAGCAAAGAAAATCCGCCCCTCGGGCACAACTACCACAGTATAACGGTAAAAGGCAAAGAAGTACGCAAAATGTGCACGTAAAGGTTCGCCCTCGGGCAATATCTCAAACTGAACCAACTCCTCGGGCTCTCTCTCAACAACACTCTCAGCCCCTCGGGCTCTCTCTCTCAGATAACTCTCAGAACAATGTCACATAGTAACCACTGCGGCGTGCAACCCGATCCATATATCGCTGCAGCGTGCAGCCCGATCCATAGCTCGCTGTGGCATGAAGCCCGATCCATATGGGTACCCGCGCTCACTGTGGGGGTGCAGACTCCGGAGGGTCTCCTACAGCTCAAGCGCTATATCACTGCGGTGTGCAGTCCGATCCAATATAATATACTACTGCGGCGTGCAGTCCGATCCATATATAATATACTACTGCGGCGTGCTGTCCGATCCATATATAATCCTCACATCTAGGCCCTAGGCCTCATATCCCTCAGTGTATCCTCACACCTGGCCCTCGGCCCCACTCAGTCAGAATATCATCACACGCCCCTCGGGGACTAGTAAAAGAGTAGTCCTCAGCCCAAATTGTCATTTAAGACTCAATCTGAGTAAAAGTGGCTGAGTTGTAAAGTAGTGGAGAAACAATATGACTGTGTTCAAGTAATAAGTCAAAACAGTAAGGAAAATAGTGAAAATAATCCCCGAAGGGTTCAAATAATTGGCACGAAGCCCCAATACGACAATAAGCCCAAACAACAGTGATAACAAATAAATTCCAATCAAATACGCGGTAAATTAATCAATCGGGATGGACCAAGTCACAATCCCCAGCGGTGATTTACCCCACGCCCACTATCCGGCGTGTAAGTCACCTCAATATAGTACTACGATGTGCAATCCGGGGTCTCAAACCCTCAAGATATCATTTACAATCATTACTCACCTCGAACCGGTGAAATCTCTAGCTCGCGACGCCTTTGCCACTCAAACCGGCCTCCACACGCGTCAAATCTAACCAAAATAAGAGCAAATACATGACAATATGCTAAGGGAACAATACCCAATCGAAAACAATCGAAAAATATCAAGAATCTCGAAACTAGCAAAACCCAAGCCCCGGGCCCACTTCTAGGAAAATTACAAAACTTACATTACCGGATTCCTCGTCTCGCCACGAGTCTATACATATCAATTTTACCAAAATCGGAGTCCATTTGACCCTCCAAATTCTATTTTTACATCATAACTTCTCAAGCCCTAACTTACCCCATTTTGGTGAATTTCCACTAATTTCCATGATAAATCTACCATAAACTCGAATAATTAGGCCAAGGAGCTTACCTCCAATCAATTCTCAGTCAAAACCCTCGAAAATTCTCGCCCAAAGCTCTCCAAGTCGTTCAAAAATAGTGGAAACTACCTCTTGCTCGCGGATGAAATATGACATTTAAAACCCTTATGTCCACAGCAACTTTCGCTTCTGCGGTCCCGCTTCCGCTTATGCAGGACCGCTTCTACGGCCAAAAATCCGCTTATGCTGTTCTCACTTAAAAGCCCATTCTTCGCTTTTGCGACTCGATTTCCGCTTCTGCGGTTCACCCAAGACTGCTTCTGCGGCTATACACTCGCTCCTGCGGACCCTGTCACACCTCCTTTTTTACCTACACCCACAAGGGCATAGAGGAGTTTTTCCACTTAAAGGACAATCGGAATGAGATTTGATTATTAATTATTCAGAGTCGCCACTTGGGAAATTAATGGTGTCCCAAGTCACCGATTTTGAATGCCGAATCGAGGAAGATATGACTCTGTATTACCGTCCGCGAACCAGAAATCCGGATAAGGAATTCTGTTAACCCGGAAGAAGGTGTTAGGCATTCCCTGGTTCCGTGGTTCTAGCACGGTCTCTTAACTGTTGTATTTGATTTTATCTGATTTTACTACATGCTAGGTTATGTGCCTTTTATTTATAAACCGCTTTTTATCATTATTTATTTTAAAAGAATTGCGACGTCGTGAAAATGCGTTTCACACCACGTCGCAATCAATGCACCCGTGGTTGTCGACATATTTTGACTTCGTCGAGATTTGGATTTGGGTCGTATCAATGCGCACCCGAGTTTAAGAAAGTAATTTAATTAAATCGTGCCTAAAGATTCTAACGTAGTGTTATTTTGGGGAAGGCCGTGAAATTCACTAAACGTCCCTCCCGAATTCTAAGTATTTTAATAACCATTTTTTGAGGGCCCCGCAATTTTGCATTTTTATTTGGCGGGGCACGCTTCGATTCTGTTTTTTTAAAGGATCGTATTCAACTAAAGCAAACTATGAAAATTCAAGTCATTTTTTACATTAGCTATTCATGGAACTATATTTCCTAAAAAATTAAACTATTGAAGATAACTAAACTATTTTAAGCAAATTGACTAAGAGCAAAACGTGCTATGGCTAAAACTTAAAACCACTAGACATGCCAAAACTTTATTTTTTCGGAGAAAACTATACGGTGATATAAACAACACTGAACCAACCTTTCTGGAATTCTAATTTGGATCCAATTACAATGCAACCTTATTCAACTAATTTATTTAATAAGCAATAGCAACATATAAATGGAATCCAGAACTATAACTATTATCACTCAACTGCAGTCACGATTTATTGAATAAGAGCTGAAAATTAGTCTAATTACATGGTAATTTTCATGCCGTCCCAGTAAACGTGTAAATAGTGCACGAACAACATAAACTCAACACATTAAGCTTTAAGCCATGGGTGAAATCTTTTGACATCTAATTCTCCTGAAAACATTCCCATTACTAACAACAGACAAAAACCACCAACTCATTAGAACTGACTTATTTTCAATTTCCCTTTCAATAGACAGTTACCCTATCTCAAACTTCAAGCTCACAGGAGACTCAATACTGGAACATTGATGACCATATCCAAGCTCAAATTAACACAACTAACTAATCTAATTTGACAGTTCGATTAGTACAAAACCCAAGCTAAAATTTAAACGACAACAATAAGACAAATGTTGAATATACAAGTATAGAAATGGACGAAATCAGTGTTACATTCTTCGAATGAATTCATTCTTCATATAAACTTGTTTTTGCACAATTCAGCTCATAATCATCAGGGAATAATTGTGTACCTGGAGATGTAAAAATGCCAGAAAGAAGAAATGGAGGTCAGCAGCAATGAACACAACTCAATCAGCCGGGAATCACAAGGAGATTTTGAAATCGAGTGACAATTAGGCACATAATTCACAAATCAAACCTTCAGCAATCAAAATAGCCCAACCAAACTCGACTAAAACCAATCTGCTTTGAAACAAATCCAGTCCCAACAATTTCAACTATCAACTCATGAATTAGGAGAAAACCAAACTGACAGCTACACTTGAGATGGGATTATCACTTCCAACAGAACCATTTCTGATTTTTTTTTTGAAAATTTTCTATTGTTTTTGAAGTTTTGAGTTTGAATTTCAAATTCTGGATCTGAAACTTGAAGAACACCCTTTGGGGGGAATTTAGAGCTAAAAAAAACTTATGAATGAAGTAAAGGGCATGCCCTTTTATAGGCACAAATGAGGGCAGCCCTTAGATTTTCAGTTTTCAACCTTAGTCCTTTTTTAATTTTCATTTTTGCTTACATGCCCCTCATTTCCTGACTTTCTACTCAAGTTACTACTACCAAAATTATTAAAACTTACACTAAAACCCCATTTGGAATGTTCTGGAAGGTTCTACCTTCATCTACCCTATTCCTATGCCATTGTAAATATCTATAGTACCCTTACTTGCATTCTAAAATTACCATGTCTTAACAAACTGAACCATTTTTAATGCCCAAACTACCCCTGAAATTCCCCTGAAAATACTAACTCATTATTTTCAAAACAACTCAGCTATAATCAACCCTAAACTTAATTAACTGAATGACTACTGAGCTGGAAATCAACTAATCGTCGATTCAAACAACTAATTAGAACACAGTGACATGAACAAAATCCAATCAGAATGACAAATCTAGATGCAAAACTAAAGTTAAAGGAATACCTAGACTAAATTATCGATCAACTAACCTAAGTATGCAAGAAATTAATTCAAATGTCAAAGCGACCCAATTATGCTAAATGATTAATCCAAACAGAAACTTAAACAGAAATTCATCTAACTAATCTAATATTTAATTCAAAGAACATAGAAATCTCGCTGACTGAAAACAAAGTCACGATAATAAACTACTGAAAACGAAGAAGAAGAAGGAAAAAAAATAAACGAACTCACTGATTTGAGCATTTGACTTGACCGATCTTGAAAATGATCTTCAAACGATATTATGTGTTGTTCTTACTAAGAACAAACACATAATATGGTTTTAAATCATTCGAACACTGGCTGGAATTCAAGAGACCTTGACAGCAAACCCTAGATTCACGATTCGACGAGCTCCGGTGATATTTGACGGGAACTAATGAGATATTAGGGATGAGGGAGGTCAGAGGAAGGTATGGTGTGAATTTGAGCCGGTTTGGACAGAGTAGTGACTTGGCCAGAAAATTTAAACTCAAGATTCGAAGACCTTGATTGAGATTCGAGGGAAACCAGGCATGGGAATGGAAAGAGGAGGGAGAGAGGGTTCGGTGGTGTAAATTTGGGCTCATTTGAAGCTCCGCCGGCGGCGGCGACGATTTCCGGCCGGCGGCGGACGGCCGAACAGTGACGGAGACGGTGATGGCGGCTAGAGACGGTGAGTACGAGGAAGAGGGCAAAATGTTTTTAGGTTTTGTATAAGTTTTCGGACACTTTTATTAAAACCCCTTGAGTGAATCTGAGCCGTTAGATGAAGGAGATGGACGGCTGAGATCTAACAATCACTTACTAACCCAAAACGATGTAGTTTTGATAGATTGGGAGGTGGGGTCATTTGGACCGGGTGAGGGAATTATTTGGGCTGGATTGGGGATGTGGCCTGGGAGAGAACGTTTGGGCTAGCCTCAGATTTGGCCCAAATTACATTAGCCTATGTTTTTCTTCATTTTCTTTATTAATTCCTTTTCTTTGTTTTCTTCTTTGTATTTTTGTATTATTTTCTGATTTTACAAATATGCAAAATTAAAATAAAAATTAAAATGAAGTCCTAATATATTTTAAAATCAAACTAATTAATGCCTAAAATTGTTTAAAAATTATTTCGTGATGAATTCATGATTAAAATAATAAAAATGCAAAAGTGAACTATTTTTATTATTTTTTCATATTTTGTTCTAAAACGAATTAACCTCTAATTAATACTGAAATACGAAATTATATCCTAAATGCGAATGCATATTTTTGTATTTTCATAAAAATACAAATAATTAACAGAAAATAACACCGAAATTCACAAAAATTGTAAAAATAAGGAAAAGTTTTTTTTTGTTTGAATTTTTGGGAATAATTCATATATAGGGAAAAAATCACGTGCTCACAGACCCGCTGATGCGAAAAGGGTCCGCTTATGCGGAGCTCCTCGACCCTACACGAAATCGCTTCTGCGCTCTTCTACCCGCCTCTGCGGAACCGCTTCTGCGGTCCATTTCCGCAGAAGCGGAAATACCAGATGACAGCAATATCAGACCTGAAGCAAACTTCAAAAACTCTCGTCTAGGCACTCGAATTCACCCCGAGGCCCCCGGGACCTTGACCAAAAGCACCAACACCTCCTAAAATATTATTTAAACTTGTTCCAATCCTCAAAACACATCAAACAACACCAAAATCATCAATTCACATCGGATTCAAGCCTAAGTTTCTTCAAAACTTCCGAAATGCGCATTCGATCAAAAACCCGACCAAACGATGTCCGAATGACCTGAAAATTTGCACACATATCCAAAATCACCCAACGAAGCTACAACAACTCTTGAAATTCCATTCTGACCCTCGGATCAAAATCTCACCCATCAACCGGAATTCGCCCATAATACTAACTTCGCCAATTCAAGCCTAATTCTACACCAGGCCTCCAAAATCAATTCCGATCGCGCTCCTAAGTCACAAATCACCTCCCGAAGCTAAATGAATCGTCGAAAATCAAATTCGAGCCCTCTAACTCATAAGTCAATGTCCGGTTAACTTTTCCAACTTAAGCCTTCCTTAAAGAGACTAAGTGCCTCATTTCTTATCAAAAGCAATCCAAATCAACCCTCACACACCACATACCGATAATAAAATATTAAGAAGCAATAAACGAAAAAAATGGAGTAGTATCACATGAGACGACGGGTCGAGTCGTCACAGGATTTGTCCCTTATAAAGAGAGGAAAAAGTCTCTGTAAAGGGGGAGACCATTTTTTACTTCTGGCCAAGAGAATCCATTGTATTATCTTTCTACATTCAAAGTTATCACATTTATGCTTAATCATTCGATTTCGTAATATTAAGAAACGTTATTCATCTTGCTCATCGCTTGCATCTTTCAATCTAGAGTTTATTATACTTGGCTGAGATTTACCTCTTCATCTTCTTTAATTGACTTAATCGGAAATGTTTCAATATCTTTTGGTCAAACAATGATATGATATGATATATGCTTCTTATGATTTAACTTTTCAATTTCTAAATTAGCTATTCTTTTGTCTCGTTTGATTGATCCATAAATGAAAAATAAATTATTCTAATTTTCTCATTAGTACATGAATTTTAGGAAATAATTTTAATGCCTCTTATTACAGTTTGGCTTTAGACCATTAATTTCATCGAATTGCAACTATAATTAGCTAAGAAATTTTATTTGTTTAATTTTACATTTGCTTAAGGGTGCTTGAGTGCTTTTTTTATTTTCTCAATCGTAATGGCTACTCTTCTTACAAGTTGAGTTAGTCTAACAAAATGATACTTAATATTCTTTAATTATTCATCATATTACTCGAAGTTTTTACTATCAACGAACAAAAATTTATATTTCAAGGCATGTTTAAGGAATATTTTTTCCTTTTCTTTTCTTCACTTGCTAGGATCCTTAAATGTTTAGATGTAATAAAATTTGGTGGCTTAGAACTGAAGATATTCTTCAGATATGCACATCGACATATATTCCAATCTTTTCAAGTAAATTATTTTAATTATTTACTCGCAAAAAATGAGCAGCGGTACATGATACCTATAAAAAGTGACAATTGCATATATTAAAGTCTATATGTTTAAAATAATTATCCTCACTATAAAAAGTTATAAAATATAATTGAATACGTCTAGAATAAGGTTTATGATGAAAAACTACAACATATAGTAATACACCAATGTTAATAAAGTTTTTTTTTTAGCATAAAATCACGATAATTATATTACTTAAAACTTATTACAATAGGAGGACATAGTCTTAGGGCATTACTATTACCCATACTTGCTAAGTAAGTGTAAACATTAGTAGGGATACTTATAACACTATTACAAAGTTCATTAAAATTTCTTGTTCAACAAAATAAGATGGACGAACATGATAAACACATTTGTTAGGGGGAGGGGGGATGCTTCATTGCTTCTTTAGCCATCAGACGTGCCACTTCATTTCCTTCCTTAAAATTATGCTTCAAGGTTGGGAGTTTCAGTTGGTGCATTAATCATTTGCATTCAAAAATAATGTTATGAAAATTAGTACAATCTTCATGCATAAGTTTAATGACGTCAGTGCTATCAGTTTCAATTTTCATATTTGCAAGATTAAAATCCTTTGCAATTTTGAGTCCTTCTAGCAGGCAAACAGTTCCGCATGAATTGGCGAGAAGGCATGTATTACTTTATGGTAACCCACGATCCAATGTCCATTGCTGTTACGGAATGACCCACCAATTCCTGCTGCATTATTGTTAGAAGAGAAAGCTCCATCACAGTTTAGTTTAATTATATTTTTAGGCGGTTTATGCCACTTGATCTCAATTGAAACTTTTTTAAAAGTAAAAGTGTAACGATCCGGTCGGTCATTTTTGAAATTTACGCCCCGAACCCCCATTAACTACTTTTCCTAAGTTCATTTCTGCTATTTTGGTTTGCCGGGACATTCGGTTCTAGGATTCGGAGTGTTTTGGGACACTTAGTCCCTAAATGAGAGCTTAAGAGTTGAAAAATGGTCCGTATTTGGAACAATATGAAGATGACCTCGGAATGGAAATCCGATGGTTCCATTAGCTCCGTTAGGTGATTTTGGGGTTGGGAGCATGTTCGGAATGTTATTTGGAGGTCCGTAGCTCTTTTAGGCTTAAATGCCGAAGTTTGAATTTTTGAAGTTTCCGGTCCGATAGTGAGTTTTTGATCCGAGGGTCGGATTTGAATTACGGAAGTTTCTATAGCTCCGTCATGTCATTT